>OX422215.1:98283449-98488449 GCA_949130495.1 Sambucus nigra | reverse complement strand
CAAATTTCTATATTAATAAAATCATTTTATTAATTTGTCTCGTTTACTAAATATGTCGTTAAATAAGTGCTACAATATTTTTTTTGGTTCCAAAAGATTCTCTCTCTCTCTCTCTCTCTCTCTCTATATATATATATATATATATATATATATATATATATATATATATATGTCCTACTACAACCGCCTAATAAAAAAATGAAAGGAAAAATATTAAAATACCCTTAATGCTAAAAAAAACTCTAATACATTTGTCACCTGACGGTAAGCGTAGAAAATATCGGCTAAATTATAGGCACACTCTCTCCCCTTTCTGGGCTAACCACCTGGTGACACATGTCCGGTCCGTATTTTTAAATGCGAACTGGTCCGGACAAGAGTAGTACTCTGTGTGTGTGTGTGTGTATATATATGTATATATATATATGACGTATTGAGAAAATATGTTTTGAAAGGATCAATTAAAGAATATCATATATAAATAGGACATATAAGCTTCCTTGAGTGAAAATACGGCATGCAAAAAAATTATATAAAATTATGAGGTAATATTATAACTTGAGATGATTCCGTAATATTTGTAAAATGATAGAAATTTAGATATAGATACCTGGGACCTATCCAGTAACAACAAATTCAAGCTTTCAAAATTAAATCAGCAGCGTATGTATTTTTTCATATTTTTTGTAAGGTCATTGCTGAAATATCTTTGTGACGCTAAATAAATAGCGGTGCAAATACTAAAATATCTTTGATAAAAGATTTATTTGACTATAATATATTAGCATGAACGATAACATTCTAGAGTGTAAAAAACATTATCTTTTTCTCTAATATATTTTCACATTTGAGAGTGAGACTTACTAGGAGTGTCAATTTTAGACATGAATCGATAAGAGAATATGAAGTTGACTTGAAATATCATGATTTTGTCGGAGTCTTATGACACAAAGTCATTTCTTGTATTGTTCATGACAAAGTTATGACTTTTGTTAGCGGTATAATCGTCTTATTTATCTTTTTACTCGTATTTTTGTGTATTATAGTGTGAAAAAATTATTCGTGTTAGATGTACCGTACCGTATTTAAAGGGACCGTGTTCGCGTTAAGTAAAAAATTACAATTTCGAGTTGTGTTGTGTTCATATCTAAAGATGTTTCCCTTGTCATATTAAAACACGACCCAACAAGAGAAATGACACAACTGATATTTTAGGTTTCTCTCGGATCTATATTATTGCATGTTGAGTTGGAGTAAGACTTGAAGTTGTGAGATATTGAATCAACGTGCAATAATATAAATCCAAGCAGTCGATACGAGAGTAAAATATAAAAATAAATTTTAGCAGATTTTATTCCTTTGTAAACAGTTGTTTTCAAATATTTTAATGACTCAAAGTCATGCGCATTCTTATAATTAAAGTCATTTGAACGAAAACATATCGTATTCGTATCAAAATTTTGACTCGTATAAGTCGTTTTTATCCGTGTTATAAAAAAAAATATTAATGGACATTGGTCATGTTAAGCAATTATATGCACATAACGGGGAAGAATTTCTAAACAACTATAATTTAAAAAACGTAACATTACACATAAATTAACATAAACAATATGTGCATTCATGGAAATGAGAGGTCAAAGTTAATGAAGGTATACAAACGGGTATTAAGGGTTGGGAAACTATTCACAAAAAATAAATTCTTAAAAATTGATGCAACCTAAAATTATAAAATCATTAGTACTAGAAAAAACCACGTAAAAATATAATAATGAAAGAAACTTTTCGTTGATACACTAAATTAGAAGTTGAAAAGTGAAAGGTTTAAATTTTGCTGTTTTTGGTCTTCCACCTAAAATGAAATATCTATATATATTATTTGTAGAAGAGTTAGATTGCACGTTACATTACAGTATATTAGCTCTCCTTTCATTCTCTTCTCTACCGTCCTTATTCTCCATCATTTTCCTTCAAACTAAGTTCCCACATTTCTCTCTCTCTCTCTCTCTCTCTCTCTCTCTGTATATATATATATATATATATTAGCGGATGCCCATGCCGAGGGCACGGCGATAAATTTTCCCCCGTAATAATACCCAATCCATAATTTAATAAGAAAATAACTTAATAGCATGTACTTAAAAAATAATAGTATAATATTATATTAGTTGTATAATAGTGTAATAGTAGTATAGTATATACAATAGTAGAGATTTAATATGTATGATATTTTACCTTTTAGCATGATATTTCATGGATCCATTGAAGGCATGAAATATCATGCATAAAAAAGTGAAAATATCATACATATATTTTGTCATCAACATCACCTATCTTATATTTTTTTCCCTATAAATGTGACATCTTTTAGGTAAAAAATTGTAAATTTGAAAATTATCAATAAACTCTCAAATGGTTTGTTCGTAATTATATTAATTACAATATTATTATTATTTTTCTCTATATTTTGTAATTTTTTCCAAGTAAAACGGCTCTTCATTTTTTTCTCACTATATTTTAGTACTTCTAGGTATACAACCTTTCATGTTCTTATCTTTATATATAATGAATTTGTTTATATATTGTTTGGAGATCACATGTTTACTTGCATATGGTAACAAGAGGCACAAATTGGTAATTCTCCAAGTCCCATGGCGACTAGACAAAGATCAATGTAAGTTTATTTAATTTACTTTTTATATTTATTTATCCTAACTTAATTTTATTTTTAACTTTATTTTTGTGTGTTGAAATCCATTTTCTAATTGTTTTCTTTACCACCCGAGATAAATGTATATCGAGATACCCTCTTAGATGTTTAAAAATTAGACATACCCTGTATGCGTAAGGTACAAGCGCGTCGATGCATAAGGTACAAACGAGATGATGCACCACAAGGAAATAGACGACATTATCTCAAAAGGGAAAATTTAGAAAAAATATATATATTTTTATCAACGTCATCTATGGATCATGATATTTTTTTAGTTTGTCTTAAGTCTTTAATTTTTTTAGTTTGTCATCACCTTTAGAAAACACCTGGAGACCTAATGATTGAGGTTTGGACCGTTTGCTAGCATAAGATGATTTTCATGATGATATTTTATGCCTATTGCTAGTGTGTACCACCTTTGAATTTTTTAATATATTTTTTGAAAAACCCAAAGAGATTTTTATTTTTGAAAAAATTTGAAAAATAAAAAAACATTTTCTGTTCTTTTGAGAAAAATTAGAAAATCCATAAAGATTTTAATGATATTAATTTTCATTCTTCCCATGATTTTAGTGATATTATTTCCTCATGTGGAGTTAATGATC
This sequence comes from Sambucus nigra, assembly GCA_949130495.1. Lineage (NCBI taxonomy): Eukaryota > Viridiplantae > Streptophyta > Magnoliopsida > Dipsacales > Adoxaceae > Sambucus > Sambucus nigra. The sequence continues at coordinate 98,485,131 of OX422215.1, read as the reverse complement.
TTGGTTTTAGTGGGTCAAATTATACATGGTGTAATAATAGATATGAGTAAGTCACCATCTTAGCTAGGTTGGATAGAGCATTAGCTAGTAAAAAATGGTAGGAGGTTTTTCTAGTAACTAATGTGGATCAGTAAAGTAGAAATTGTTCAGACCATACTCCAATTCTTATCTCCATTAAAACTGAATTGGAATCTTTCCCTAGGCCTTTCAAATTCAAATATTAACATTTTAAATTATAAAATTTATAAAATTCAAAATTTCATTTTTCTCCGATTTACAAAATTAATTTAAAAATTCACATTTAAAAATTCAGGTTGTAACATACTTCCCCACTAATAAGGAATTTCTCCCTCGAAATTCGACGTTGCCTAAAGCTCGAAAATCAAATGCTGCTCGATTATATTTTCCAAAAATTACAACACTAAAGTCCTGAAATAAATTCTAAACATCTTCACTACGATGCCTAACACATTCTCAACAAAATTTCTATCTCCAAAGAAAAAATGTCTAATCGCATGCTAGACCCAAAACCCTAGACCCGAAGATTATCGTATAACCTGGCTCTGATACCATTTGTAACACCCCGCGCGCTCGAAAAGACACGCGACATGCTACCACGATAAAACTAAACTAAATCCATCAACAACAAGTATAGATAATCTAATTTCCACAATTTATATATAAATAACTACAATTATTCTATTTCCACAATAATAATTACAATAAAGTCTCTCAAATATATAATCACACCACTAATTTATTACAACAAAATAAATCTTTCAATCCGAGCTCTAAAATAATTCTCAAAATAGTCCATAGCGTCCCAATCCACGCTAACTTGCCATCTAAAAGAAAATATGGGGAAGTACACAATATGATAGGAATAGATGCTCACAAATAAATTAGCACGATGAATAAATCACAACAATATGAATCGCATATACAAATCAAATGCAACACTCAAGCATTATATCACTATTAGTTTCTCAATAACACATCAATGAGTCACCAGGCCTCACTCACCGCACCTATGCATTCTCAAGCTTATTTTAATTTTGGACTACTAGCGGGAGTCCATTCTCCGTGTCATATTAAAATCTCATGACACAATTCTCAAATCACAATATAATATATCACAATGAATCACATTTATATTCGAACAATAATTTAATATTTCAAAGAATATCACAATTCAATATGAGTGCAATCGACACAGAAATAAAAACAAAATACTCTCGAGAGAATTTAGGAGCATATTGTGTAAGTCTCGTACCTCAAAATCATCACATGAATCATCACATATATTCATCCTCAAAAATCAGATCGTATCATCGCGTTCCTCTTGTGAAAATAAGCAAATCTTGTTCTAGCCCAAACTCGAGAAAACACCAAATAAGCCTTCTAATCTAAGGTTGAAATCTTGAATAAGTTTGGGGCTATGGTTTGTAGATGAAAGAGAGTAATTTTGGAGAGGTCTTCTGGTTGAAAAGTCCATCCACGAATTAGTTGTGATATATAAATGATTAAGAATTTGATTAAGAAAATAGTTCTAATTAGATACAAACACTAAAAAAAATATTCGGGACGATTGGACCGTTGGACTTGGATGAAATTAGGGGACGTAGTGGCTGAAGATGAGAGAAAGCTGCACAAAAAAATTCACCTCGGTCGAATGGTCCAATATTTTTAAATATTTTTTTCCAGAGAGTATTATATTTTGAGGACTATTAGAGAGTTTTATGTTTTGAGGACTCTTCTATATTATAAAAATTCAATTAAAACTCAATTTTAATTTTGATTCCAATTCTGTTTGAAATTTATATTTTTTCAAATATAAAGACCAACATTTTAAATTATAAAATTTATAAAATCCAAAATTTCATTTTTCTCTGATTTCCAAAATTAATTTAAAGATTCCCATTTAAAAATTTGGGTTGTTACAGAAAGATTACACGTAACATTCTATTGGCTCAAGAACTTACTGCTGATCTTGGTAGAAAATCCCATGGCTCTACTATCATTATAAAACTTGACATGGAAAAAGCTTATGATAGGCTTTCATGGATGTTCCTCATTTTTGTGTTGAGAAAGTTTGGATTCAACAAGTGTTTCACTAATATGATATGGAATTGTTTTTCAAACAATTGGTTCTAAATCCCTGTGAATGGCCACTCGACTGGATTCTTTAAATCAAGTTGGGGTATAAAGTAAGGGGATCCCCTATCCCTAAGGAATTTTATCATTTTTGTAGAAGTTTTATCTAGGGTCCTTAATAAGTTGGTCTGCAACAACATCATCAAGCCTTATAAACATCCACCTGGCTGCTCAATCATTTCAAACCTAATTTATACAAATGATAACATCATATTTAATAATGGGATAAATGAAGTACAACTAAGCTTATGCATTTCCTGAATGCATATGAAGATATATTTGGTCAAAAAATGAATATAAGTAAGAGTTGTTTCTCCATTGATCCTAAGACTCATATTAATAATAGAATTATCATTCCCTCTAATCTTGGCCTACAATATAAGCCTCTTACTTTGAAATATTTAAGTTGCCACCTCTATAAAGGAAGATTGAAATTTGTTTACTTCATTGAGCTCCTTATCAAAATTAGATCCAAAGTAGCTGGTTGGAAGTTGAAATTCCGATCTCCTAGAGGTAGACTTATCTTGGTCAATCATGTTCTGTCATCTATTACCAATTATACCTTGGCTGCTTGAAACCCTCCAAAGGCCATTGTAAAGTGAATTTACAATACTTTTGCTAATTTATTTTAGGGCTCCTCTAATGATTAAAGTTTCGAACATCATTGTTTATATGGAAAGAGATATTCTTTGCATTCCATAAAGGGGATCTGAATATTAGAAGTTTAGATCGCATTGTTCAAGCAGCTAGTCTAAAGACGTGTTAGTATTTACTTTCCTCAAAAAGTCTTTGGGCTTCATTTATGCATCGAGAATATAAATACACTCTTATGTCAGGCCCCTATGGATCCCATGTTATCAAGAGAATTAGATTAGTTGTTCAATTAAGTGAGGACATCATTATCTCAGAGGGGACTCTCAGGTATGAACCCGTACAATAGAAGATCAGTTCTATTTTAAGTCTACTTATGAATTTTTCAAGCCTCACAAACCTACATCATTTGGAAATGCATACAGTCAATATCCTACCCTTTAAAAATATTTATTTTCTTTGGAAGCTTTTGCATAATGCAATTCCATTAGACTCTAAAATTTTAAAATTGAATAATAAATTGGCCTCTATATATAGATGTTGTAATGAGCATGGGAAATCTATTTCTCACACTTTTCTGAATGGCCCAATAGCCAAAACTGTTTGGTTGTTCTTTGGCACTATGTTTGGCTTAAGACTAGATTTTCTATCCTGCCATTAAATTTTCATCTCTTGGCGGCTTAAAAAAATTCTTTAGCTCATATGTAGTTCCCGGTCAGTATCCTTCCCATCATTATCTTTTGGGAGATATGGAATTCCAGAAATGATAATAATTTCCAATATCATTACTCTAATGAATAATTTAACTCTTGTTACTAAGATGTATGCCTTTACCAAGAAGGACAATTTGCATATAATCAGCATGCTCAATCTTAAACTATGTATAAAGCCTTTATCTTTCATGTCGGTCAAATGGATAAAACCTCCTCAAAGCTACTGCAAGCCTAATGTTGATGGCTTTTCTAAAGGAAATCCTGGTTCAAGTGGTTGTGGGGGCATCATCACAGATCAATATGGTGGATTTACGGCCGACTTTGCTCATTTGTTAGGATTTCAAACTACCTTATATGACAAGGTAGAAGCTTTGAAATATGGGTTTGCTTTAACCTTGAGATTCAAAATCTTTACATTGAAACTGACTCAACAACTCTCCTTAATATCGTGCTCAATAGATGGAATTTTTCTTTGATACTTACAAAGTCCATTGAATTTTGTAAAATGGTTATTTGCTCTCATGATTTCAGGATCCAATATGTTTATAGGCAAGGAAATGGTGTTGTTTATAGCCTTGTAAATTTTACCTCTCCCACATCATCTTCTTCAAGCTACTCTTCTTTTCAACAACTGCATATAATCACAACGGGTCTTCTGAAGATGGATAGAATTGGGCTTCCAACAATTAGAATTTGTTCTTAATTTTCTTCCACTTTTTTTCATGTGGGGACCCATTTACTATGGTCAACGAGAGTAGCCGAACAAACCCAAGTCGCTTAAGGGTCTACCCAGCCCAAATCAGATATTCGACTAGCCAACGTATACTCAACATATAATAAAACACATAGGGATTTAATAAAATCAACTTCCAAGAATCTCGGTAGAGATTTTCAGGTGGTTTATGATATATCCAACATGACAATTGAGTTCCTTGTGTAACTCAGTGTTAACATAATAGATCTATAAATTGTAAACCTTGACCCAGGGTAAATGGAGAAAAAACTTGAGATTTCAAGTGACATTTAATAAGAACAAGTAACCTCTCCGCGTACATAGGAAAGTTGTCAAACCACGTTTATCATTGTTGTGCGTGTGATTTCTTTTACTTTCTGCTCTTTGTGATTATTTTTGTAGATTCCTTTATTGTGATATTTTCTTCACTCATAATTGGTACCGTCTTTGTAAAATGACTTTTATTCCTATGAAAACATTCATTACTAGAGTGCCTGTAGTGTCTCACCATATTAGCAACATCTCCTAAGCCGACAATGTCCAAGAAGACCCAGTTCCTCCTATGGTCAGGTCTGAGATACCCTAAGTTTTGCCAGGATAGGCAACCCTCTCAAGAAAGCGAGGGGCCACTAGGTCTACATAGATTTCTATGATGGAGCGAGGGGCCACCTAGGTCTACCTAGATTTCTATGATGGTCAATGCTTATGAAGACAAAATCCATGAACAATAGGAGGTTGCATGCCTTTAGGCAGAAGAAAATGCTTGCCTATAAAGGCGACTTGAAAAATAAAGAGAGATCTCCACAGGGCTACTAGAAAACGTTATACTAGGACTTTTAGTCCTGAGGCGAGAAACACTCACAACCGAGGGATGAGCTCCAGGCATGCCCAGGAGAGAACTGAATGTGGCAGGTCATAGTATAGACGATACGAGCGTGTCCATCAAAAAAGATTCAACAGAAGCAATGATCGACAGAATGATGATATAAGGATGTTGGTCCGTAGGGAGATGGACCAACATCTAGCCCGTCGAGGAGACAGATCAACCAGAGAGATAGATAGGAGAGCTCTCAACACTTAGATTAAGTCCTCTTTCTCAAGGGCAATCAATAAGGAAGAGCCCCCGAAGAAGTTCAATGTCCCTAGGTTCAAGGTCTATGATCGGAAAACAAACCCTATAGACCATGTCAGGTAATATTGGAAAGCGATGACCTTATGGAGACCCAATCACGCACTCATGTGTAGAATTTTACCTTCTAGCCTACATAATCTAGCATAAAAGTTGTTTGAGAGGATGACTCATAGGTCGATCAAACATTTTGCAGCTCTGGTGGAGGACTTCACGGCACGATTCATAACTATTATCTCCCATCCCAAGTCGATGGATTCACTACTTACGATGAACATTAGGCCATATGAAAACCTCCAAGACTATACTAAAAGGTATTGGGAAGTTTTAAATGAGATCTAGGATTTATTAGAGAAGGTTACCATACCACCCTTAAAAATTGGTTTGTCGATCACTTCCTTGCTTCACCAATCCCTTATAAAGAAGGAGGACAACACCATCGATGACCTTATGGCCTGTATCGAGAAGTATTCTAAGGTGGAATACGTGGTTCATCCAAATGGATGGGACAATGGTCGATCAAAGGCAAATAAGAGAATCGAAAACAATGATACCCAGGAGAAGGGAAACAATAATAGGGCAATAATGGCCCTAATAATGGAAACAAGGGCTACTCCTCCAAAGCGTTCCATGTTGTTAACATAGTATTCAAGAAACCTATCTACAATATTATCAGTAAGATTAAAGATGAGTCGTTCATCAAATGGCACAAAAATATGGGTGACGATCAAACTAAAAGGAACAACGCGTTGAGATGTGCGTTCCTTAAAGGGGGAGGTCATCGAATCGAGAATTATAAAGCTCTGTAGTCATATGTGGAGGATCTGGTTCAAGTAGGGCACCTTAACGAGTATATTGAGAAGAAAATAGATAAAGTCACAATTAAGGGAGACCAAAAGTAAACAACATCCTCGACGATGATACAGGACATGAGTTTATAGTAATCCGTTCGTTATCAAACCTTAAGTAGATTCAGGGCAACACCATTTGAATAAGACTCAAGAAGGTGACTGCCGTGATGGAGGCTTTTCAAATCAACATTGCCAAAACCTAGGCAGGAAAGCATGCGCGACCAGAAGATGTCAACTACACCAAGGACATCATGTTCATCAAAGAAGATTTTGTTAGGGTAAGAACCCGCATCGTGACGCTTTGGTGATCACACCTAGAATTGCTAATTAAGACATAGATAAGATACTTATTGACCATGGGAGTTCTTTCGAAGTGAAGTACCTGGAACTATTCCCTAAACTGAAGCTGAATATTGTCGACCTCAAAGAGGCCACTATTCCGTTGGTCGATTTTGGAAAAGGATCACAATGCCCCTAAGGAAGATAATCTTATCGGTCAGGGTAGGAAACATCTCAAGGATAATTGAGTTTTTAGTGGTGGATATTGAGTCACCATACCCTGCTATTTTGGGAAGAGATTGGATTAATTCCATGAAGGTCGTGCCATAAGCATACGATAAAAAGCTGAAGTGTATTACCGATCGGGGCATGGTTAAAATCCGTGGTGACTAGGCTAAAGCCAGGAAGTGCTTTATCACAACAATCCTCTTGAAGAAATAAAAGAAGTAGGAAGAGAATGCTAAGGAGGGAGATCGAGAAGGGGTTGTGCCCTCCAAATAGCAACTACAATACGGCTGACCAAAGGTGGAAGATACCAGGATCCACCCCATCGATAGGGTCGTTAAAAACTTGGAAGAATTTATAGCCAATGACAACTTGATCGAAAGGAAGTTTCTGATCGAAGTTGCTCTTGTCGATTAAGAGAAAAAAGAGTTAGTAGCATTTCTCAAGAACAACCTGGATGTTTCGCTTGGGAACCATATAAATTACCAGGGATCGACCCTAGTGTAGCCAACCATTGCCTTCTCATCGATCCAGCATTCAAGTCGATCACATAAAAGGCACACTGAACTACCCTCGAGAAGGTTGAGGTAGTGGAGAAAGATATAGGGAAGTTGTTAGATTATGTATCCATTATGGAGGTTAAGTTCCCTACATGGTTATCTAACCCAGTGGTGGTACCCAAGAGCAATGTCAATTGGAGGGTTTGTATCGATTTCACCGACCTCAACAGGGCATGTCCTAAAGAAATCTTTTGTCTCCCAAAAATAGATTAGTTGGTTAACGCTACAACGATGCACAAAATGATGAGTTTCCTAAATGCCTATTTTGGCTACCATCAAATAACTTTATTCAGGCCCGACAAGGATAAAACCTCCTTCATAATCCCCATTGGGTTATCGTGTCACCAATATGTTAAGCAAACAGATGAGACAAATGATGGAGGTATACATCGCCAACATGCTATTCAAAAGAAAGAATAAGTCTAACCACCTTAAAGACTAAGCGATAACCTTTAAGATCCTCAGGAAATATCAGATGAAGCTTAATGCGACTAAGTGTTGATTCGGTGTCTAGTCAGGAAAGTTCTTATGTTATTTAGTCAGTAAAAAGGGAATTGAGGCCAACCCAGATCAGATCGATTCTATCACAAGTGTCCAGCCTCCTCAGACATTGAAAGATGTTCAAAAGCTTATTAGAATGCCCGTGGCGCTCAATCGCTTCATCTCAAAGTCTTTAGAACGCTACCGACCATTCTTTCATCTTCTAAAAAAGGACAAAGGCCTCATATGGGATGGTGACTATTCACGAGCTCTAGAAGAGATCAAATCATACCTCAACAAGACACCCCTTTTGGTAATCTCGGACGACGGAGACCCATTGTACCTTTACCTGGCATTATCAGGCCACCCTGTAAGCTTTGCCCTAGTGTGTGAAAAAGGAGGAGGACAACACCCGATTTACTAGACTAGTAAGAAACTCATAGCTGCTGAACAACGATACCTACCTTTGGAGAAGCTCGCCTATGCTCTCGTGGTTGCATTAAGGAAGTTGAAGCATTACTTTTAAGCCCAATCAATAATCGTAATCACTTATTACCACATTAAAGTCGTTTTATGGAAAGACGACCTCTTTGGATGACTCTCAAAGTGGTCAGTCGAACTCGAGAGATTTGACATCCACTTCCAGCCTAGAATGACGATCAAGGGACAGGTCTTAGAATATTTCATTGTTGAGTTTACAAGAGATCGGTCCATAGACTAACTGGACAATGTACAGTCAAAAGCACAAGAAGCGCAGTCTAAAGACTAGACCTTGTACGTCAGCAGAGCCTTCAATTCCAAGGGGCAGGAGTAGGGATCGTCCTCATCACCCCCTAAGACACCGTGACTGAGCAAGGAATTATATTTGGATTTGAGGCCTCCAACAACGAAGCTGAGTACGAAATAAAGGTCGTCGTTTTGCGAAAGTTCAAACTACTACGGGAAAATCATCTCCACGTATTCGGTGATTCAAAACTGGTCTTGAAGCAAGTAAGCGGGGAATTTAATGCCAAATATGATCGAATAGAAGCTTACCTTGCCGTAGTAAGACGTCTCATGGTGAAGTTGTACAGTTATATGGATTTAGTTAATTTCGTAGAATAGACTTCTAAACTAAATATAAATTAGGCCAAGAGTTGATACTTTCCAAATTTTAATATTTCTCACTAACTACTAAGTAAGCATGTAGGACTATTAATTAAGCAAGAAGAAAGCACAACTACAACATGTAGATGTACCAGGAAAACCCAATTGGGAAAAACCTTGGACGGCTGGACCCAGACAAATCCACTAAAAATACAATTTTTAAAGAGATTTAAAAGACGTGCAGACTTGACACACTAAGACTCGTTGATGCCGTTTCCTCTACCTTCGTTTATAGTACGCGAAGATCCAAAGCATTGCATAACACTTCCCGTGTCTCGATATCCACCAAAACCGAAAAGAAATCTCCAATCAATAATTATGCAGAGTTCCAGCTCACATAACTTTGATGAATAAATTGTAGAGTGTATGGGGTTTTTATTCTAAAATTTGATCAAAAGATCAAAATTGTGTTGGAGAGAATTTTCTAAAACGGGATGATATTTTTTTTCTTAAAACTGAAAGCCTTGCTCAATTAGTTATTTTCATCCTTCTTATAGATATATATGATGTAGTGGACCAAAATAGTTATAACAAAGGAACTGCCAAAATTTAAAAAAAAATCAAAATTGGAGCAGGTTGTTCGAACCTGGTCGTTCGAACGACTATGTTAGAACGAACTTCTAATGATATTTCAGAATAATAGGCAAAGAATATCGTTGGAAGTCCATTTGAACATGTTTGTTCGAAAGACACTTCTAACAAAACTTAAAATGAAAATTCAATGGATTTTGTGAAGAAGTTTGCTAGTAAGCGCGTTCGAATAAGGTTGTTCGAATGACCTGGGCTATTTTTCAAACGAAAATACCATTATTAAAGAAGACTTGATTTCTTTGAAAATTTCATAAAAATTCATTTTAATAAAATTAAATTTGTCTCCAATACAAAAAAAGGAACCGGGTCAAATACCTTTAGGAAAAGAGCATTCATAATCGATTTGATAAGGTGTGAAAGACCGAATGCCAAAATTCTTCAATGTTAATTGTTAAACGACACACAATGTCCCAAAATGTTTTGTGCAATGGAATTTATCCAATACTACAAATGACTCAATTTGAAATTTGTCCTTACACATGAAAGACTTTGAAAAGGTGGAAATTCAACTGTTTCCTTGAAGACGGTACAATCACGCTCACCCCTTTACAACATTAAGCTCAACAATTAACTCTAACCTAAGGAGAACTATTCATATAGAGTTCCTCGCACAACCTAGTATTGACCAGGCGATCGTAGTCGAGCAAATCCTCCTCACAATAAGGCCCCATATTGGATGAATCCCATAATTAATTATCTATGGAGTGACATACTTCCATACGATAAGAGGCCGACCCATCAGATTAGGGTTAAGGTTGCTTATTTATACCTCAACCGTGAAGCGAAGCATTATAAGAAATCATTTATAGGCCCCTACCTGCATTGCATTCACCCACAAGACGCTGAACAAGTACTTAGTGAGCTCCACGAGGGCATTTATGAGAGTCATGCAGGTGGATATCATTGGCCTTTCGTATGAACAAGGAAGGATATTGGTGGCCTCTCATGCAAAAGGATATAGGTGTTTATGTTCATAAATGAAAAAAGTGTCATAATTACTCACCCATGGTTCACCAGCCTGCCAGCAACTTGAATTCCTGACCGTCCCCTAACCTTTCTCTCAATAGGGATTAGATATTGTGGTACCACTACCTACCATATTTGGAAATCATAAGTATATGTTGGTCGGCATATATTACTTCACCAAATGGGTAAAGGCAGAACCACTGGCAAACATTCGAGATTTTGATATGACAAGGTTCATATGGAGGAACATCATAACTCGTTTTGGGATACGTTAGGCTATCATCGCTGATAATGGGGCATAATTTGAAAGTGGTTTCTTTTAAGATTTTTGTGATGAGCATGACATCAAGCACCACTTTATCTCTGTTGTTAATCCCCAATGCAATGGGTAAGTAGAGGCTTCCAATAAAACCATGCTTGATGGACTGAGAAAGCAGTTGAAAAGGGACAAGGGTGCCTAGGTGGACGACCTTCTTAATATTTTATGGGCTTATCGTGTCATACATAAGAAACCAACTGGTAAACACCCTTTACACTCGCTTACGGAGTAAAAGTTATCATCCCTCTAGAAGCAGGCCTCCCTACTATGAGAACCACTCTGGTTAACCAAGGCCTCAACGATGAAGCACTACACACTGAGCTTGACCTAGCAGGTGAGCGAAGAGAGTTGGCTTTGATCAAGTTGGCCTCCTACCAATAGCAACTAGACAAGCAGTATAATAAGAGGGTCAACCTGAGGAAGTTTATAATAAGGGACTATGTCTTGAGGAAAGTCCTCGGTAGTGTTGTAAAACCATCGTATGGAAAACTGGGACCGAATTGGGAAAGACCCTTCAAAGTAGTCAGCGACGATCTTCAAGGAGCATATAACTTGGAAACGCTGGAGGTCAGGGAGATACCATGAGCATGGAACCCGACCAATCCAAGAAGTTATACTATTAGATCTTCTTCTTTTTTATTAGAACATTTCGTTTAAGCATATTTTTATTTTCAAACTTGTGTTGCTCACTACGCAATATTTAACAAATAAAGGTTGATTGGCCCCTATATTGTCATTTTTTACATTAGGTTCTTAACTTCTCTTGATTATATCTCATTAATATTGCACTTTTTTTTAATGATAACTCCTTTGCTGATATCTAAATGCCTGATGAACAGGGTTTGTAGTAGTTATGACAAGTCAAGTATAAGCACTACCACCTTTAGGTCTTTGTTGCAAACACAAGAGGACTCATGAGTTTCTCCGATAATAAGGCCATGTTTGGTTGGTCGCCAACTTCTGTTGGTCAAAAAAATCCTGCTTGTGCTAACTGTCCACCAACCAGGTACATTCTTTCCATCATCTTACTTAGGCCTAAGGGAGTGTAATGACACAACCTAAAAGGTAAAGTGGATGGAATGATATTGCTAAGGCATATTGGACTGGCAGAATGTTTAAACATATAAAAAGTAGAAGACTAATACTTAAATATCATTTAGTCGGCCGAAAAGCCCAAAATGATTAAAACTAAGTAATAGCTCAACTAAGGCCTAAGTTGGTAAACTGGTATTGTTTTGATCGGAAAAGATACAAAGTAACCAATGAAAAGAAAAGATTAATACATGTTTAGTCAGCATATGCTCAAAACATAAGAAAAGATCAAACAAATTCTTTACTGAAATATAAGGTAACAATTACATTATAGACCAAAACAAAACACAAGACCTAAGTTGGCCTAGGACGATGAGTAAGATACTTTTCTTCAATTTATCTCTAAACATCAGCTAGTTTTAGGACAAGCTCTTCTACATCTTCATCGAGGTCATAATCTAAAAGTTAGGAAGGAATGGCGTTAGTTGAAATCTACTAATCAAATTTTGAGAAGGGGTTATGGCGATAGGCCGCACTGTCAATTTGGTATTTATACCACATACTGGATTCTTTTGAGACTTCCCCTCCTGGAAGCCACTTAGTCTTCCTCGAGTTAAATCAACGTCTTCTTCCTCCTTAAGCTTTATTAGGGCATCTACCCAACTAGCATTATAGCCCTCTCCCCAGGCTTTTCGGGGTCTCATATTGAATGCATATCCAACTTTTTGACAATTTTTTTTAAATACAGCCACAAAATCTTTCAAACTAGCAACCTCCTTCGTCAAGGTGTCATTCTCAAACTGAAGGACTTCACCCACTTGGTTAACCTCAGGCCTCTCTAAAAGTTTGGTCCTTAAGGAATTTACTTCTTCTTGTATGGAGGCACCTATCTCCTCCATCTCTTGAAGATCATCTTTCATCGTTGAAATCACCTGAGTCTGGTTTTTGTACTACTCGTTCCTTACCCATAAGGACTTTAAAATCCTTACAAAGGCTTTATGAGCCTTCAAGCTGATATTCGATCCAATAATCTTCCCTAGTTGGGAGTTAGGAGAAATATAGCGACCTAAATCAGCAGACTAAGAACGACACACAACAGACGAGAAGCAAAGTATTAGCACACAGAGAATCAAGTGAACATTGTAAAAATAAAAGAAATTCCATTCTCATTCAGTATGAAAGGGTGTCTAAAAACTAATACCTTAAGTTCCCAAAAATAGTTGCAAACTGACAAAATGAAGATCGTATATGAAAAAGACAAAATCCTAGTATACGAGCCGTAATCATTCACCTGATCATCATTTGAAATAACCTTTCCCTTGACAATAACATATTGAACCTTTCCAGCACCATCACCTCCACTAACCTTGATAGGAACAATCTAGATTTGACCAGCAGCTTGGTCGTTATCTTTTTAATCCTCCTCCAAAGGATCAGGACCAAGGGAGTGAAGGTTAAAGACCTCAGAATCAGGAGGAGTTCCAATAGCCTTCAAACCCTGATCCCATCCGTTCTTGATGGATAACTTGCACCCGTACGCTAATTGTCACTCATCATCGACATAGGATTTGTAAAATCCCTCACGGTAGCACACGTCTTTTTCTTTGGGAAGCTCACACTCAAGTTTAACAACCTTGTCAGATAAGGCCTTATTAGCCTATGTCAGCTTGGTCTTCTCAGCAATCACAACCATCTGAGTAGCCCCAAGTGTGTCATGGGTCCTGTTCATTCTTTCCTTCTTGCGCTCCCACACTTTTCGAGCATCAGCAAATGCTTGATTCTCAGCTTGCAGAGCGTCTTTTAACTCTTACTCTCTCCTAGAGCTATCAGCTTGGGTGTCCAAAAAAGTGGTAAAGTCAGATATCATCTACACATAGAAGAAACGAACAGTGAATTAGTATAATAAGAGGGAGAGGAAGATAAAATAAGTAGTGGAAAAGACTTACCAGGTCCATCCCTTGCACAGTCTTGAAGGCGAGCTAGGATAATCTTTTCCTAGATGAACACTCACGATCAGCGGCGAATACTACCCTCTTCAATAGGTTAGGGGCCAGAGAAGGTTCATCACCCACACTAGCCCCCCAAGACTTGGGAAAGAATAGACCCCAGAGGACTGCAAAACCAACTTCCTTTTGGCCTCCACTCTCCTCTCTTATTTCTTCTTTTCCTCTTCACTTCTCTTTATCCCTCCTCCTCTCCTCTTCCTATCTTTTCTTCTTTTTCTCTTTCCCATTCTATTTCCCCTTCCCCTTATCAGATGGGCTAGAACCACTGACCTTAGGGGAATCAGTTGTAGATGTCTTCAGAGATGGGATCCGATCAGATAAGACCATATGGTTGTCATCCTCAAGGAGCTTCAATTTTCGCCTCTTAATCAGAGGGGACATATCTTCTTTTTCTTCTTCTTCTTCTTCTTCTTCTTCTTCTTCTTCTTCTTCTTCTTCTTCTTCTTGTTATTATTATTATTATTATTATTATTATTATTATTATTATTATTATTATTATTATTATTATTATTATTATTATTATTATTATTATTATTATTATTATTATTATTATTATTATTATTATTATTATTATTATTATTATTATTATTATTATTATCCTTCTTCATATCCTACTCCTCCTCCTCCTCCTCTCTCCTCGTCATTTTTTTCTTCTAATCTTTCCTCTTTAATAATGATTAGCTCAGAGTGACCAACCTCATGAGCTCTTAAATAAGGAACCTCATGAACAAGACGATCAATAAAGTTGGTTGTAGTATTTTTATACTCCAACATATAAGCTACTGACCTGGGATGGTCATCATCAGGTAGCCTCTCTTTGATGTTTCAAGTTTTAGAAGAATGCCAGGCTCAAGATTATTTGCACGATCTATAAAATAGAGGAAGAAAGGACAACTATCATAAGATGAAAATAAGAAGAAAATAAAGACCAAATGATACAACAATAAGATAAAAATAAGCGACCTATGTGCTCTTCTCCATAATCCAGAATTACTGGGCCCCTTTCCCTCTTGCCTGTACGAGCAGGAAGACGTTGACAATTTATGGACATAAAAACTTAAACCCAATAATCCTTGTGAGAGTCTGGAAGATTCACCACCAGGACTCGATTAGCCATCCTGGTCTTCAAGTAAATAAGGCCCTAACTTGTTCTCGACCATACGTAACAGTAACAGATTTCAGCAAGACCCAATTTTTTATCGTATGGGGTGTTAATTCTATGAAAGCAATTTATTATTTTTCATATATTAGGGGCACATTGAGCAGGTACTACATCTAAATATCTGAAGAATCTAATAAAAAGAGGGCTTGGAGAAAAAGTCAGACCCCCTCGGTTATCATAAGGGTATGAATCCAGTGCCCCCTTCAATGTCACACACATTTCTAGGTAAGGGGGCACAGTCGATTTTTACCCACTCAGGAATATTGTACATCATTCTAAATTCTTATATTGATTTATTATTAAGCTTTTCCCTGAATACACAAGAACCTTAGATATAGTTGTGAAAAAATTCGAAGAAGAGAAAAACAGAGAAGGTGAGCTGAACTTACAAAAATTGATGAAGCTCTGAGGAAAAATAAGACACTGAAGAAGAAGAAGAACATCGCAAAGCTTAGAAAGTAAGGAAGAAGGTGGACTGAACTTAACTGACGAAAGGAACTGTATCTATGATTTGAATTCCATTGATAATGATCACACACGATCTCCCAAATGGTTTTTAGTGGTTCAAATGCATGGTTGGACAACAGTACCCTCGCTCATTCAAATGAATTACACGTATGCCATGGTGTTTGGATCAGGACGAGCATACCCTCATCAACTTCACCAAATGTACAAAAAATGCCATTCCAGTTACAAGGCCGCTAGTTTAGTTAGAAATTATTATCCCATAACTCATAAAAGCCCAAATTCTTTAGGGGTAATTATGGGGACCCTTTTATTATGGTCAATGAGAGTAGCCGAACAGGCCCAGTCCTCTTAAGGGGCTGCCCGACCCAAATCAAATATTCGACCAGTGAATGTATATTCAAAATATAATCAAACACTTAGGGATATACTCAAATCAACTTGCAATAATCTCAGTAGAGATATTTAGGTGGTTTATGATATATCCAACGTGACTATTGAGTTCCTTGTGAAACTCAACCTCTACGAATAATTTATAAACCCTGACCGAAGGCAAATGAGGAAAAATTAAGATTTAGAGAGACACTTAATAAGAACAAGTAACCTTTATGTGGACGTATGCAAGTTACTGAACCACGTATATCGTTGTTGTGCGTGTAATTTCTTTTACATTATGCTCTTTGTGATTATTTTCGTAGATTCCTTTATTAAGATATTTTATGCACTCAAAGTTCATGTTTTACCTAATCTTTTGTTTCATATGTTTAAGGGGAATAGATAGAAATTCCTTCATTTTTATCTTTTCAAGATCTTCTCATTGGGCTCAATACTGGTCTTGTTTTTAAATTTTCCTTGAGCTTGTTCTTCCACTTAGGAGAGGCTATTTCTCCATTTAATTTTAATAAAACTTGTGAGGGTCCTATCCCTTTTCCTTAAAAAAAGTGTGGGGTGGCACACATGGAAGCAAGATTGCCTTCATGGAAATAAACTCAAGCAAGTAATCCTCATCGTTGAAAGGGTTAAATGTTATAAAGTTTTGAACTGAATCATGGGATACTTGTAATGATTTGATAATGTATAATAAAGATGGGGAGGAAATAAATTCAATATCAAGAGATGACTCATCATCACTTGAAGATTGAATTTTAATGTAGAAGGATTCACATTCAATGACATGTTCTTTGAAAATTATTTGAGATGAAACGTAAGTCTTAACCTCCTCTTTATTTTCCAAAGAAAAAATAATTTCGTCGCAAATGGATACTACATCAAGTTATTCCTCACTTTAATTATGTATTATACTATGGACAAAGACAAAAGTGGTTTGTTCTATTTTAGACATTGATTCCTCAGCTTTTTCAACACATTCCTCAACTTCAAAAGTCTCGGAAAAAAAATTAGTGTTGGATTCGAATAATTCATCCAAATCGTGTTCCTAACAATGATTTTCTTCCTGATAATAGTTTTTAAGATTTTCATATTCAAGAATATGTACGCCCTCATGCAACATTATAGGTGCAGGCGCGGATTCTTGAAAATGAGAAGTTTGAAATTATCCCCAAAATAACTATCAAAATTATTATTATAAAGTTGTTGAAAGTTATTGCAATTAGTTTCAACATTCTTATTATAGGAATTTTGTGGTTAGACCTTTATAGGAAATATCGTTCTCAAAATTTCTATAATACGTTACTCGACTTTTGTAATACTCACCCAAAGACATTTAGATGTATCAAACTTTTGACTTTGAGAGTATTGACCAAAATTGAAAAAATTATAGGGATTTTGAGAAATATCTTTACGATTATCGAAAATATTAGTATAAGACATGCTTTCCCCAATAGGCTTAACATGGAAAAATTTCACGAAGGGATGCGCAACCGTTAGATTAAAGCGTTTCTTGGTGCTGAAATGTAGAAATCCTGCAAAACTAGTTAAAAAGGATTAAAAATAGAAAGGAAATATTATAAAATACTAATTGATATAAATTCTAAAAAAAATCCTCGACAACGACACCATTTGAGAACTACGCGAGAGCTTAGCTTCTTGTGTGCAAATACAATAGTTATTATTTTCATCTCCCGCAACTAATGTAAAAACCAAGACTTTAACTACCATCTAACGACAATATACCGTCTATTTCGGGTACTGAATCCATACGGAATGCTGTTAGACATTAAGTGACTTATTACTTCGAATAAAAGTATAAAAGGTGATTGTTTTAAGAAATATTGATCTAGATATTTATTGAAAGTAAAATGAATAAAACGAGTAAAAAACTATAATTCTCACTACGGGTTAATTAGTATAAATGGTTACATGGGAAGATAAGTTTTTAAGATTAAATCGTCTTTCATCAATTAATTAAATCTAGAGTTGTCACCTCTTAAATTGTCATGAAATCCTACTATTATTTTAGCATCAACAAATATCCTAAAAATTACGCACACATGGTCGTAAATATGGCGCATACCTGATATACACAGTTAAATATCCTAGGAGAAAAATTAAGAACAACCTAACCCATTTAAACTAGTCTAATCCATCACCAAAGCAAAGAAACTATTTAATCCAAGGTGAGTTGAATCAATCGCAATAGAAACTAAATTAGCTAGAAAGCATATATTTAAAGCATGTATTGAAAGCAAGTAGGTAATCAATAAATTATTAAGAGAAACTGTCTACCAAAGCAAGAAAACAAAGAATTACAACTAATATATATGGATAAGATGACGAATAGTAGCCTTACACAACAAACGCTATGAGATAGAAAGGAGGAAAGAGCTCCCAAATACCAACCAACCCCTAAATATCTAAAACTTAAAATGAAGGATTAGATAATCACCTAAATAAAACCAACTTACATATATATTGTAAGTGATTAAAAAGAAGGGAGAAAAGAAAATAAAAGGCAAAAGTGTCAAATATCTACTATGACCAGCCAATCGCAGTCCTTTGATCGATCGATCGGTGGTCTTGAATAATGCCCATTGGCTTACTTCGTAGGCAAAACTTGATTTAGCGATCAATCGATGAAGTGGGATCGGTCACTCAGTGCTCTATTTTTTTAGGCAAATTGTTCTTCAAAACCGAGAAATATTGTGTAAATGGACAAATATTGTTGGAATTCAAACCTTTATAAACTAAATATATACTTGTCAAAATAGGAATGGATATAAACAAGAACACTCAGTAAACATACAAACATTACCTTTTAGCAAATGAAGCACACATGAACATCCATACACATGCATGTACACAACCAACAAGCTTAATTTTGAAGCATAACATACACATACCAAAGGTTCACACAGAAAATCACACACACAAACATTTTTATATTAGAATAAACATGGGCCACACACATAGTTTGGCACTACATTTCGAGTTATATATGTATTATCATGTGAATATACATATATTGCAATTACATATTAACATACGACAATCACTTATGACACAATATTCAAAGAAATAATCCCATGAAGAACATATGTAATGAAATACTCTGCTCATTATTTCATAAATAACGATGTGAAGACGAATCAAGAGATATTACCGACTTAAATAAGAAGAACTACAGTGAAGTGTGAAGATGAAGGATATAGTTTATAATCTTATATACCTATATATACATACTTGCCTAAAGATCATCAATCATATTATTGAGATACGTACATACATACATATATATATATATATATATATATATATATATATATATATATATATATATATATATATATATATATATATATATATATATATATATATATATAGTACATCATGCTCTATACATCACCCGTGCATCACACCTAATTCTAGGGCCTAAAAGACTTTTTTTTCAAATTTTATATTTTTCCCTTCAAATTAACCTTCCAATCAACCCATATGCAAAAAATTAGATCAAAATACATTTTGTAGCTATTTTTAAAAAATCCACAAAAAATTTCTTAAAATACCTTATTTATAAGGGTATGCGCCAGCATTTCTTTGTGGATTTTTTAAAAATAGCTACAAAATGTATTTTGACCTAATTTTTTGCATATGGGTTGATTGGAAGGTTAATTTCAAGGGAAAAATATAAAATTTGAAAAAAGAGTTTTCTACGGCCTAGAATTATGTGTGATGTACGGTGTGATGTATAGTGCATGATGTAGGTGAGCATTCCTTATATATATATATATATATATATTAAATTTTAGTTTTTACCCTTGTTGAAAATGAAATTAGGGGGCAATTAAGTATAATTTTTAAATTTCTATGGGGGTTATGTTTAAATCTGCAATTGTCATGCGCTTAAATTAAAAACCCTTATTTTTATTTACATGGTCTTGTCCCAAAGTTTTCATTTGGTCGCCTTTAGACTCAAAAGGGACTTTTTTGAGATTCTCAAAAAGTGTCGAATTTATCAATAGGGGATAAAGAAGTCTAATTTTTGAACTTCCAGGGGGGTTATGTCTAAATCTGCTATTGCCACAGGAATTATGTAAAAAACTTTTTTTAATCTATTTAGTTTAGCCCCAAAAGTTTTCACGTGTTCGCCTTTAGACGAAAAAGGCACTTTTTACGATTCTCAAATAGTGTAGGATTTATTGTTAGTTTTTTTTTTGTACTTACCCCCTTGCAATAATAGCATGTTTAGACAAACCACTACTATTTCAAAAGTTTGATTTACCCCCTGCTGACCGAAATATTGGTTTTTATTTTGTATTTTATGATTGTATAAATAAAATGCATTTGTTAAGTTTACTTTTTGAATTGCTGGAGGGGGGGGGAGTTATGTCTAAATTTGCTATTGCCACAGGGGGGTTAAATAAAACTCCTGTTTTTTTATTTACATGGTTTAGCCCCCAAAGTTTTCAGTTTTATTTCTTTGGACGCACAACGAACATTTTTGAGATTCTAAAAAATGTCGAATTTATCAATAGAGGATAAAAAAGTTTAATCTTTGAACTTCGAAGGGGGTTATCTCTTACTCTGCTATTGTCACAAGGGTTATGTATTGTAAAAACTTATTTTAATCTACTTAGTTTAGCCCAAATAGTTTTAACTTGTTCGCCTTTGGATGCAAAAGGGACTTATTTGCGATTCTCAAAAAGTGTTCCTGATCTTTTCTTACCCCCCTTGCGATAAGAGCACGTTTAGACACACCGTTGGAATTTCAAAAGTTGGATTTACCCCATGCTGACAGAAGTATAGGTTTTTTATTTTGCATTTTATGATTGTATAAAGTGAAATTCATTTTTGTTTTAAGTTTAATTTTTGAACTTCTAGGGGGGTTATGTCTAAATCTGCTATTGTATTAATGAGGTTAAATAAAAAAACTTATTTTTATTTATCTGATTTAGCCCCCAAAGTTTTCGGTTGTTCACCTTTGGACGCAAAAGGGAATTTTTGGAGATTCTAAAAAAGTGTCGGATTTATGAATAGCGGATAAAGAAGTCTATTTCTTAAACTTCTAAGGGGGTTATATCTAAATCTTCTATTGTCACGGGGGTTATGTAAAAAAACTTATTTTAATCTACTTAGTTTAGCCCCAAAAGTTTTCACATGTTCGTCTTTGGACGAAAAAGGGACCTTTTTGCTATTCCCAAAAATTGTTAAGAAAGTACTAACAATTATGTACCCAGAAGTCAATTGGTGGGTTAAATGTCAAGTACTAAAAACTTCGGGGATCAAACAATGTAAGTAAATATAATTGGTGCCAAATTCAAAATAAGGCTTTTTTATGTATTTTTTTATATTCAGAAGTATTGGTTGTTCTGTTCTGTTGTAGGCTAAATATATTATTTATACGTGATATTAGCAATCATGAGATATTTTCATAATTTCTCCCTTCATATATAAAAATGATTTATTTTTTATTTTTATTTCAAATTATTACCTAAATTTAAATCATTTTTCTACTCATTTATTTGAACGCAGATGGAGATCATTCGGGAAATTTGCGTCGAGAAGCATATGCAACAATCCTTCATTCTGTCGACGTCTATGTTTGTGGAGCCATAACAGCAGTCCAGAGCATCCGCATGGCGGGGTCCATAAGAGACCTTGTGATACTCGTTGACGAGACCATAAGCGAGTACCATAAGAGTGGGCTCGAGGTAGCAGGGTGGAAAATCCGAACCATCCAACGAATACGAAACACAAAGGCCAAAAAAGACGCGTACAACGAATGGAATTAAGCAAGTTCCGGCTATGGCAACTGACGGACTACGACAAGATCATTTTCATCGACGCGGACTTACTCATACTGTGAAACATCGATTTCCTATTCGCGATGCCACAAATATCCGCAACGGGTAATAACGGCATGCTTTTCAACTCGGGCGTGATGGTGATTGAGCCGTCGAATTGTACGTTCCAACTTTTAATGGGTCACATCAATGAGATTGAGTCCTACAATGGTGGATACCAAGGGTACTTAAATGAAATATTCACATGGTGGCATAGGATTCCCAAGCACAAGAACTTTTTGAAGAACTTTTGGATTGGTGACAAAGAAGAAGTGAAACTAAAAAAAATGCGTCTTTTTGGGACGGACCCACCTGTACTTTACGTTCTCCACTACTTGGGATTAAAACCATGGCTATGTTTTCGTGACTTCGATTGCAAATACAATGTGGATATTTTACGCGAGTTTTCCAGTGACGTCGTGCACGAACGGCGGCGGAGGGTCCACGACACGATGCCGAAGCAGTTCCAATAATGTTTCTTACTCCGATCGAAGCAAAAGGCGCAACTCGAGTTCGACCGGAGGCTAGCCGAGAAGGTGAACTACACGGACGCGCATTGGAACATGTCGACACACGATCCGCGTTTGGATATATGCATCGATAAACCGTACGCGTGGAAAAATTTGTTGCGGCATTGGGGCGAGACGAATTGGACCAATGATAAAAGTTTTTGTCCCACATCACCTGCCATTAAAAAAAATCTCTTTCTAGATATTGAGTTCAAGTGTAAATGGAATGACTTAATATGTACTTATATTTTCTATGCTTAAAGGTGTTCTAGGCTCATTTACTGACTTGGGTACACTAGATTTTGG
Source organism: Sambucus nigra (assembly GCA_949130495.1). Taxonomy (NCBI): domain Eukaryota; kingdom Viridiplantae; phylum Streptophyta; class Magnoliopsida; order Dipsacales; family Adoxaceae; genus Sambucus; species Sambucus nigra. The sequence continues at coordinate 98,462,675 of OX422215.1, read as the reverse complement.
TTCTTAGAGGTGTTTTGTTGCAAAATTTTTGTTATCTAATAAGAGAAACTGGCATTGCTTAATCTTTCTCTAGTGGTTTTTTCCAATTTTATTTGAATTCTTGTATTTAACATTTTACATTGACTTCCGTGTCATTTATGTAGACCCTTTTGCCTAAAGTGACCTCAACCAACACTAGCAAATTTGGGTTGGAAACCTATATACAACCAGCACTAGCAAATTTTGCCTAAAGTGACCTCAACCCTTTTGCCTAAATTTTAATTGTAGATATTTTAATTATTTTTTTATAACTTAAGACCCAAAGAGCTTAATTTTAATTATTTTTTAAAACGCACCTAACTAGTTATTATTTATTCTTCCCTTTTTTTTTCCAAAGAGTTTAATTTTCTTTACTTAATTTATTTTATGTAGCCTTGTTGTAAGAATGACGATGGAGTAGGAACCTTGGTAAAAGTTATTGGTCATAGATTTGATGGGGTAGTCAAATTAATCAATTAAAGTCTCTATCGTAGCCTTTTTTCAACTCCATTCCTACACAGAATAAACAATAACTAGATAAATGATTTCTCTTTTTCTTTCTAGAATACTAAATTCATTGAAGGAGCATATGATTAGCAGTTTTCTTACTATCATTTTTGGAAGTTTTAAACTTAATATCATCAATAGTATGAAATTTGTTGTACATTTGTTTCAATTTATTGGAGTTATCCCTTTGTGTATAAGGTGTATTAAAATTTATCATCATCAACGTGAGATAATGTTAAAAAAAATCTTCAATTAATCCCCACATCCATTTCGGGATATGAAAACCCGTTAACAACTCAAATTTCTATATTAATAAAATCGTTTTATGAATTTGTCTCGTTTACTAGATATGTCGTTAAATAAGTGCTACAATATTTTTTTTGGTTCCAAAAGATTCTATATATATATATTTCCTACTACAACCACCTAATAACAAAATGACAGGAAAAATACTAAAGTAACCTTAATGCTAAATAAAAATCTAATACATGTGTCACCTGACGGTAAGCGTAGAAAATATCGGCTAAATTATAGGCACACTTTCTCCCCTTTCTGGGCTAACAACCTGGTGACACATGTCCGGTCCGCATTTTTAAATGCGAACTGGTCCGCATAAGAGTTGTAATGTGTGTGTGTGTGTATATATATATATATGACGTATTGAGAAAATATGTTTTGAAGGGATCAATTAGAGAATATCATATATAAATAGGACTTATAAGCTTCCTTGACTGAAAATACGGCATGCAAAAAGATTGTATAAAATTATGAGGTTATATTATAACTTGAGATGATTGCGTAATATTTGTAAAATGATAGAAATTTAGATATAGATACCTGGGAACTATCCAATAACAACAAATTCAATCTTTCAAAATTAAATCAGCAACGTATGTATTTTTTCATATTTTTGTGTAAGGTCATTGCTGAAATATCTTTGTGATGCAAAATAAATAGCGGTGCAAATACTAAAATATCTTTGATAAAAGATTTATTTGACTATAATATATTAGCATGAATGATCACATTCTAGAGTGTAAAAAACATTATCTTTTTCTCTAATATATTTTCACATTTGAGACCGAGACTTACTAGGAGTGTCAATTTTAGACATGAATCGATAAGACAATATGAAGTTGACTTGAAATATCGTGCTTTTGTTGGAGTCTTATGACACAAGGTCATTTCTTGTATTGTTCATGTCAAAGTTATGACTTGTGTTAGCCGTATAATCGTCTTATTTATCTTTTTACTCGTATTTTAGTGTATTATAGTGTGAAAAATTATTCGTGTTAGTTGAACCGTATCGTATTTTAAATGGATCGTGTTCGCGTTAAGTAAAAAATTACAATTTAGAGTTATGTTGTGTTCATATCTAAAGATGTTTCTCTTGTCATGTTAAAACATGACCCAAAAAGAGAAATGACATAACTAATATGTTATATTTCTCTCGGATCTATATTATTGCATGTTGAGTTGGAATAAGACTTGAAGTTGTGAGATATTTAATCAATGTGCAATAATATAAATCCAAGCAGTCGATACGAGAGTAAAATATAAAAATAAATTTTAGCAGATTTTATTCCTTAGTAAATAATTGTTTTCAAATATTTTAATGACTCAAAGTCATACGCATTCTTATAATTAAAGTCATTTGAGCGAAGTCATGTCGTGTTCGTATCAAAATTTTGACTCTTAAAAGTCGTTTTTATTCGTGTTATAAAAAAAAAATAATGGACATTGATCATGTTAAGCAATTATACTCACATAACGGGGAAGAATTTCTAAACAACTATAATTTAAAAAACGTAACATTACACATTGATTAAATAATATGTGCATTCATGGAAATGAGAGGTCAGAGTTAATGAAGGTATACAAACGGGTATTAAGGGTTGTGAAATTATTCACAAAAAATAAATTCTTAAAAATTAATGCAACAAATTTAAATTATAAAATCATTAGTACTAGAAAAAACCACGTAAAAATATAGTAATGAAAGAAACTTTTCGTTGATACACTAAATTAGAAGTTCAAAAGTGAAAGGTTTAAATTTTGGTGTTTTTGGTGTTCCACCTAAAATGAAATATTTATATATATTATTTGTAGAAGAGTTAGATTGCACGTTACATTACAATACACTTTAATTATAGATATTTTAATTATTTTTTTATAACTTAAGACCCAAAGAGCTCAATTTTAATTATTTTTTAAAACGCACCTAACTAGTTATTATTTATTCTTCCCTTTTTTTTCCAAAGAGTTTAATTTTCTTTACTTAATTTTATTTTATGTAGCCTTGTTGTAAGAATGACGATGGAGTAGGAACCTTGGTAAAAGTTATTGGTCATAGATTTGATGGGGTAGTCAAATTAATCAATTAAAGTCTCTATCGTAGCCTTTTTTCAACTCCATTCCTACACAGAATAAACAATAACTAGATAAATGATTTCTCTTTTTCTTTCTAGAATACTAAATTCATTGAAGGAGCATATTATTAGCAGTTTTCTTACTATCATTTTTGGAAGTTTTAAACTTAATATCATCAATAGTATGAAATTTGTTGTACATTTGTTTCAATTTATTGGAGTTATCCCTTTGTGTATAAGGTGTATTAAAATTTATCATCATCAACGTGAGATAATGTTAAAAAAAATCTTCAATTAATCCCCACATCCATTTCGGGATATGAAAACCCGTTAACAACTCAAATTTCTATATTAATAAAATCGTTTTATGAATTTGTCTCGTTTACTAGATATGTCGTTAAATAAGTGCTACAATATTTTTTTTGGTTCCAAAAGATTCTATATATATATATTTCCTACTACAACCACCTAATAACAAAATGACAGGAAAAATACTAAAGTAACCTTAATGCTAAATAAAAATCTAATACATGTGTCACCTGACGGTAAGCGTAGAAAATATCGGCTAAATTATAGGCACAGTTTCTCCCCTTTCTGGGCTAACAACCTGGTGACACATGTCCGGTCCGCATTTTTAAATGCGAACTGGTCCGCATAAGAGTTGTAATGTGTGTGTGTGTGTATATATATATATATGACGTATTGAGAAAATATGTTTTGAAGGGATCAATTAGAGAATATCATATATAAATAGGACTTATAAGCTTCCTTGACTGAAAATACGGCATGCAAAAAGATTGTATAAAATTATGGGGTTATATTATAACTTGAGATGATTGCGTAATATTTATAAAATGATAGAAATTTAGATATAGATACCTGGGAACTATCCAATAACAACAAATTCAATCTTTCAAAATTAAATCAGCAACGTATGTATTTTTTCATATTTTTGTGTAAGGTCATTGCTGAAATATCTTTGTGATGCAAAATAAATAGCGGTGCAAATACTAAAATATCTTTGATAAAAGATTTATTTGACTATAATATATTAGCATGAATGATCACATTCTAGAGTGTAAAAAACATTATCTTTTTCTCTAATATATTTTCACATTTGAGACCGAGACTTACTAGGAGTGTCAATTTTAGACATGAATCGATAAGACAATATGAAGTTGACTTGAAATATCGTGCTTTTGTTGGAGTCTTATGACACAAGGTCATTTCTTGTATTGTTCATGTCAAAGTTATGACTTGTGTTAGCCGTATAATCGTCTTATTTATCTTTTTACTCGTATTTTAGTGTATTATAGTGTGAAAAATTATTCGTGTTAGTTGAACCGTATCGTATTTTAAATGGATCGTGTTCGCGTTAAGTAAAAAATTACAATTTAGAGTTATGTTGTGTTCATATCTAAAGATGTTTCTCTTGTCATGTTAAAACATGACCCAAAAAGAGAAATGACATAACTAATATGTTATATTTCTCTCGGATCTATATTATTGCATGTTGAGTTGGAATAAGACTTGAAGTTGTGAGATATTTAATCAATGTGCAATAATATAAATCCAAGCAGTCGATACGAGAGTAAAATATAAAAATAAATTTTAGCAGATTTTATTCCTTAGTAAATAATTGTTTTCAAATATTTTAATGACTCAAAGTCATATGCATTCTTATAATTAAAGTCATTTGAGCGAAGTCATGTCGTGTTCGTATCAAAATTTTGACTCTTAAAAGTCGTTTTTATTCGTGTTATAAAAAAAAAAATAATGGACATTGATCATGTTAAGCAAATATACGCACATAACGGGGAAGAATTTCTAAACAACTATAATTTAAAAAACGTAACATTACACATTGATTAAATAATATGTGCATTCATGGAAATGAGAGGTCAGAGTTAATGAAGGTATACAAACGGGTATTAAGGGTTGTGAAATTATTCACAAAAAATAAATTCTTAAAAATTAATGCAACAAATTTAAATTATAAAATCATTAGTACTAGAAAAAACCACGTAAAAATATAGTAATGAAAGAAACTTTTCGTTGATACACTAAATTAGAAGTTCAAAAGTGAAAGGTTTAAATTTTGGTGTTTTTGGTGTTCCACCTAAAATGAAATATTTATATATATTATTTGTAGAAGAGTTAGATTGCACGTTACATTACAATACACTTTAATTATAGATATTTTAATTATTTTTTTATAACTTAAGACCCAAAGAGCTCAATTTTAATTATTTTTTAAAACGCACCTAACTAGTTATTATTTATTCTTCCCTTTTTTTTCCAAAGAGTTTAATTTTCTTTACTTAATTTTATTTTATGTAGCCTTGTTGTAAGAATGACGATGGAGTAGGAACCTTGGTAAAAGTTATTGGTCATAGATTTGATGGGGTAGTCAAATTAATCAATTAAAGTCTCTATCGTAGCCTTTTTTCAACTCCATTCCTACACAGAATAAACAATAACTAGATAAATGATTTCTCTTTTTCTTTCTAGAATACTAAATTCATTGAAGGAGCATATTATTAGCAGTTTTCTTACTATCATTTTTGGAAGTTTTAAACTTAATATCATCAATAGTATGAAATTTGTTGTACATTTGTTTCAATTTATTGGAGTTATCCCTTTGTGTATAAGGTGTATTAAAATTTATCATCATCAACGTGAGATAATGTTAAAAAAAATCTTCAATTAATCCCCACATCCATTTCGGGATATGAAAACCCGTTAACAACTCAAATTTCTATATTAATAAAATCGTTTTATGAATTTGTCTCGTTTACTAGATATGTCGTTAAATAAGTGCTACAATATTTTTTTTGGTTCCAAAAGATTCTATATATATATATTTCCTACTACAACCACCTAATAACAAAATGACAGGAAAAATACTAAAGTAACCTTAATGCTAAATAAAAATCTAATACATGTGTCACCTGACGGTAAGCGTAGAAAATATCGGCTAAATTATAGGCACACTTTCTCCCCTTTCTGGGCTAACAACCTGGTGACACATGTCCGGTCCGCATTTTTAAATGCGAACTGGTCCGCATAAGAGTTGTAATGTGTGTGTGTGTGTATATATATATATATGACGTATTGAGAAAATATGTTTTGAAGGGATCAATTAGAGAATATCATATATAAATAGGACTTATAAGCTTCCTTGACTGAAAATACGGCATGCAAAAAGATTGTATAAAATTATGAGGTTATATTATAACTTGAGATGATTGCGTAATATTTGTAAAATGATAGAAATTTAGATATAGATACCTGGGAACTATCCAATAACAACAAATTCAATCTTTCAAAATTAAATCAGCAACGTATGTATTTTTTCATATTTTTGTGTAAGGTCATTGCTGAAATATCTTTGTGATGCAAAATAAATAGCGGTGCAAATACTAAAATATCTTTGATAAAAGATTTATTTGACTATAATATATTAGCATGAATGATCACATTCTAGAGTGTAAAAAACATTATCTTTTTCTCTAATATATTTTCACATTTGAGACCGAGACTTACTAGGAGTGTCAATTTTAGACATGAATCGATAAGACAATATGAAGTTGACTTGAAATATCGTGCTTTTGTTGGAGTCTTATGACACAAGGTCATTTCTTGTATTGTTCATGTCAAAGTTATGACTTGTGTTAGCCGTATAATCGTCTTATTTATCTTTTTACTCGTATTTTAGTGTATTATAGTGTGAAAAATTATTCGTGTTAGTTGAACCGTATCGTATTTTAAATGGATCGTGTTCGCGTTAAGTAAAAAATTACAATTTAGAGTTATGTTGTGTTCATATCTAAAGATGTTTCTCTTGTCATGTTAAAACATGACCCAAAAAGAGAAATGACATAACTAATATGTTATATTTCTCTCGGATCTATATTATTGCATGTTGAGTTGGAATAAGACTTGAAGTTGTGAGATATTTAATCAATGTGCAATAATATAAATCCAAGCAGTCGATACGAGAGTAAAATATAAAAATAAATTTTAGCAGATTTTATTCCTTAGTAAATAATTGTTTTCAAATATTTTAATGACTCAAAGTCATACGCATTCTTATAATTAAAGTCATTTGAGCGAAGTCATGTCTTGTTCGTATCAAAATTTTGACTCTTAAAAGTCGTTTTTATTCGTGTTATAAAAAAAAAAATAATGGACATTGATCATGTTAAGCAAATATACTCACATAACGGGGAAGAATTTCTAAACAACTATAATTTAAAAAACGTAACATTACACATTGATTAAATAATATGTGCATTCATGGAAATGAGAGGTCAGAGTTAATGAAGGTATACAAACGGGTATTAAGGGTTGTGAAATTATTCACAAAAAATAAATTCTTAAAAATTAATGCAACAAATTTAAATTATAAAATCATTAGTACTAGAAAAAACCACGTAAAAATATAGTAATGAAAGAAACTTTTCGTTGATACACTAAATTAGAAGTTCAAAAGTGAAAGGTTTAAATTTTGGTGTTTTTGGTGTTCCACCTAAAATGAAATATTTATATATATTATTTGTAGAAGAGTTAGATTGCACGTTACATTACAATACACTTTAATTATAGATATTTTAATTATTTTTTTATAACTTAAGACCCAAAGAGCTCAATTTTAATTATTTTTTAAAACGCACCTAACTAGTTATTATTTATTCTTCCCTTTTTTTTCCAAAGAGTTTAATTTTCTTTACTTAATTTTATTTTATGTAGCCTTGTTGTAAGAATGACGATGGAGTAGGAACCTTGGTAAAAGTTATTGGTCATAGATTTGATGGGGTAGTCAAATTAATCAATTAAAGTCTCTATCGTAGCCTTTTTTCAACTCCATTCCTACACAGAATAAACAATAACTAGATAAATGATTTCTCTTTTTCTTTCTAGAATACTAAATTCATTGAAGGAGCATATTATTAGCAGTTTTCTTACTATCATTTTTGGAAGTTTTAAACTTAATATCATCAATAGTATGAAATTTGTTGTACATTTGTTTCAATTTATTGGAGTTATCCCTTTGTGTATAAGGTGTATTAAAATTTATCATCATCAACGTGAGATAATGTTAAAAAAAATCTTCAATTAATCCCCACATCCATTTCGGGATATGAAAACCCGTTAACAACTCAAATTTCTATATTAATAAAATCGTTTTATGAATTTGTCTCGTTTACTAGATATGTCGTTAAATAAGTGCTACAATATTTTTTTTGGTTCCAAAAGATTCTATATATATATATTTCCTACTACAACCACCTAATAACAAAATGACAGGAAAAATACTAAAGTAACCTTAATGCTAAATAAAAATCTAATACATGTGTCACCTGACGGTAAGCGTAGAAAATATCGGCTAAATTATAGGCACACTTTCTCCCCTTTCTGGGCTAACAACCTGGTGACACATGTCCGGTCCGCATTTTTAAATGCGAACTGGTCCGCATAAGAGTTGTAATGTGTGTGTGTGTGTATATATATATATATGACGTATTGAGAAAATATGTTTTGAAGGGATCAATTAGAGAATATCATATATAAATAGGACTTATAAGCTTCCTTGACTGAAAATACGGCATGCAAAAAGATTGTATAAAATTATGAGGTTATATTATAACTTGAGATGATTGCGTAATATTTGTAAAATGATAGAAATTTAGATATAGATACCTGGGAACTATCCAATAACAACAAATTCAATCTTTCAAAATTAAATCAGCAACGTATGTATTTTTTCATATTTTTGTGTAAGGTCATTGCTGAAATATCTTTGTGATGCAAAATAAATAGCGGTGCAAATACTAAAATATCTTTGATAAAAGATTTATTTGACTATAATATATTAGCATGAATGATCACATTCTAGAGTGTAAAAAACATTATCTTTTTCTCTAATATATTTTCACATTTGAGACCGAGACTTACTAGGAGTGTCAATTTTAGACATGAATCGATAAGACAATATGAAGTTGACTTGAAATATCGTGCTTTTGTTGGAGTCTTATGACACAAGGTCATTTCTTGTATTGTTCATGTCAAAGTTATGACTTGTGTTAGCCGTATAATCGTCTTATTTATCTTTTTACTCGTATTTTAGTGTATTATAGTGTGAAAAATTATTCGTGTTAGTTGAACCGTATCGTATTTTAAATGGATCGTGTTCGCGTTAAGTAAAAAATTACAATTTAGAGTTATGTTGTGTTCATATCTAAACATGTTTCTCTTGTCATGTTAAAACATGACCCAAAAAGAGAAATGACATAACTAATATTTTATATTTCTCTCGGATCTATATTATTGCATGTTGAGTTGGAATAAGACTTGAAGTTGTGAGATATTTAATCAATGTGCAATAATATAAATCCAAGCAGTCGATACGAGAGTAAAATATAAAAATAAATTTTAGCAGATTTTATTCCTTAGTAAATAATTGTTTTCAAATATTTTAATGACTCAAAGTCATACGCATTCTTATAATTAAAGTCATTTGAGCGAAGTCATGTCGTGTTCGTATCAAAATTTTGACTCTTAAAAGTCGTTTTTATTCGTGTTATAAAAAAAAAATAATGGACATTGATCATGTTAAGCAAATATACGCACATAACGGGGAAGAATTTCTAAACAACTATAATTTAAAAAACGTAACATTACACATTGATTAAATAATATGTGCATTCATGGAAATGAGAGGTCAGAGTTAATGAAGGTGTACAAACGGGTATTAAGGGTTGTGAAATTATTCACAAAAAATAAATTCTTAAAAATTAATGCAACAAATTTAAATTATAAAATCATTAGTACTAGAAAAAACCACGTAAAAATATAGTAATGAAAGAAACTTTTCGTTGATACACTAAATTAGAAGTTCAAAAGTGAAAGGTTTAAATTTTGGTGTTTTTGGTGTTCCACCTAAAATGAAATATTTATATATATTATTTGTAGAAGAGTTAGATTGCACGTTACATTACAATACACTTTAATTATAGATATTTTAATTATTTTTTTATAACTTAAGACCCAAAGAGCTCAATTTTAATTATTTTTTAAAACGCACCTAACTAGTTATTATTTATTCTTCCCTTTTTTTTCCAAAGAGTTTAATTTTCTTTACTTAATTTTATTTTATGTAGCCTTGTTGTAAGAATGACGATGGAGTAGGAACCTTGGTAAAAGTTATTGGTCATAGATTTGATGGGGTAGTCAAATTAATCAATTAAAGTCTCTATCGTAGCCTTTTTTCAACTCCATTCCTACACAGAATAAACAATAACTAGATAAATGATTTCTCTTTTTCTTTCTAGAATACTAAATTCATTGAAGGAGCATATTATTAGCAGTTTTCTTACTATCATTTTTGGAAGTTTTAAACTTAATATCATCAATAGTATGAAATTTGTTGTACATTTGTTTCAATTTATTGGAGTTATCCCTTTGTGTATAAGGTGTATTAAAATTTATCATCATCAACGTGAGATAATGTTAAAAAAAATCTTCAATTAATCCCCACATCCATTTCGGGATATGAAAACCCGTTAACAACTCAAATTTCTATATTAATAAAATCGTTTTATGAATTTGTCTCGTTTACTAGATATGTCGTTAAATAAGTGCTACAATATTTTTTTTGGTTCCAAAAGATTCTATATATATATATTTCCTACTACAACCACCTAATAACAAAATGACAGGAAAAATACTAAAGTAACCTTAATGCTAAATAAAAATCTAATACATGTGTCACCTGACGGTAAGCGTAGAAAATATCGGCTAAATTATAGGCACACTTTCTCCCCTTTCTGGGCTAACAACTGGTGACACATGTCCGGTCCGCATTTTTAAATGCGAACTGGTCCGCATAAGAGTTGTAATGTGTGTGTGTGTGTATATATATATATGACGTATTGAGAAAATATGTTTTGAAGGGATCAATTAGAGAATATCATATATAAATAGGACTTATAAGCTTCCTTGACTGAAAATACGGCATGCAAAAAGATTGTATAAAATTATGAGGTTATATTATAACTTGAGATGATTGCGTAATATTTGTAAAATGATAGAAATTTAGATATAGATACCTGGGAACTATCCAATAACAACAAATTCAATCTTTCAAAATTAAATCAGCAACGTATGTATTTTTTCATATTTTTGTGTAAGGTCATTGCTGAAATATCTTTGTGATGCAAAATAAATAGCGGTGCAAATACTAAAATATCTTTGATAAAAGATTTATTTGACTATAATATATTAGCATGAATGATCACATTCTAGAGTGTAAAAAACATTATCTTTTTCTCTAATATATTTTCACATTTGAGACCGAGACTTACTAGGAGTGTCAATTTTAGACATGAATCGATAAGACAATATGAAGTTGACTTGAAATATCGTGCTTTTGTTGGAGTCTTATGACACAAGGTCATTTCTTGTATTGTTCATGTCAAAGTTATGACTTGTGTTAGCCGTATAATCGTCTTATTTATCTTTTTACTCGTATTTTAGTGTATTATAGTGTGAAAAATTATTCGTGTTAGTTGAACCGTATCGTATTTTAAATGGATCGTGTTCGCGTTAAGTAAAAAATTACAATTTAGAGTTATGTTGTGTTCATATCTAAACATGTTTCTCTTGTCATGTTAAAACATGACCCAAAAAGAGAAATGACATAACTAATATTTTATATTTCTCTCGGATCTATATTATTGCATGTTGAGTTGGAATAAGACTTGAAGTTGTGAGATATTTAATCAATGTGCAATAATATAAATCCAAGCAGTCGATACGAGAGTAAAATATAAAAATAAATTTTAGCAGATTTTATTCCTTAGTAAATAATTGTTTTCAAATATTTTAATGACTCAAAGTCATACGCATTCTTATAATTAAAGTCATTTGAGTGAAGTCATGTCGTGTTCGTATCAAAATTTTGACTCTTAAAAGTCGTTTTTATTCGTGTTATAAAAAAAAAATTAATGGACATTGATCATGTTAAGCAAATATACGCACATAACGGGGAAGAATTTCTAAACAACTATAATTTAAAAAACGTAACATTACACATTGATTAAATAATATGTGCATTCATGGAAATGAGAGGTCAGAGTTAATGAAGGTGTACAAACGGGTATTAAGGGTTGTGAAATTATTCACAAAAAATAAATTCTTAAAAATTAATGCAACAAATTTAAATTATAAAATCATTAGTACTAGAAAAAACCACGTAAAAATATAGTAATGAAAGAAACTTTTCGTTGTTGATACACTAAATTAGAAGTTCAAAAGTGAAAGGTTTAAATTTTGGTGTTTTTGGTGTTCCACCTAAAATGAAATATTTATATATATTATTTGTAGAAGAGTTAGATTGCACGTTACATTACAATACACTTTAATTATAGATATTTTAATTATTTTTTTATAACTTAAGACCCAAAGAGCTCAATTTTAATTATTTTTTAAAACGCACCTAACTAGTTATTATTTATTCTTCCCTTTTTTTTCCAAAGAGTTTAATTTTCTTTACTTAATTTTATTTTATGTAGCCTTGTTGTAAGAATGACGATGGAGTAGGAACCTTGGTAAAAGTTATTGGTCATAGATTTGATGGGGTAGTCAAATTAATCAATTAAAGTCTCTATCGTAGCCTTTTTTCAACTCCATTCCTACACAGAATAAACAATAACTAGATAAATGATTTCTCTTTTTCTTTCTAGAATACTAAATTCATTGAAGGAGCATATTATTAGCAGTTTTCTTACTATCATTTTTGGAAGTTTTAAACTTAATATCATCAATAGTATGAAATTTGTTGTACATTTGTTTCAATTTATTGGAGTTATCCCTTTGTGTATAAGGTGTATTAAAATTTATCATCATCAACGTGAGATAATGTTAAAAAAAATCTTCAATTAATCCCCACATCCATTTCGGGATATGAAAACCCGTTAACAACTCAAATTTCTATATTAATAAAATCGTTTTATGAATTTGTCTCGTTTACTAGATATGTCGTTAAATAAGTGCTACAATATTTTTTTTGGTTCCAAAAGATTCTATATATATATATTTCCTACTACAACCACCTAATAACAAAATGACAGGAAAAATACTAAAGTAACCTTAATGCTAAATAAAAATCTAATACATGTGTCACCTGACGGTAAGCGTAGAAAATATCGGCTAAATTATAGGCACACTTTCTCCCCTTTCTGGGCTAACAACCTGGTGACACATGTCCGGTCCGCATTTTTAAATGCGAACTGGTCCGCATAAGAGTTGTAATGTGTGTGTGTGTGTATATATATATATATGACGTATTGAGAAAATATGTTTTGAAGGGATCAATTAGAGAATATCATATATAAATAGGACTTATAAGCTTCCTTGACTGAAAATACGGCATGCAAAAAGATTGTATAAAATTATGAGGTTATATTATAACTTGAGATGATTGCGTAATATTTGTAAAATGATAGAAATTTAGATATAGATACCTGGGAACTATCCAATAACAACAAATTCAATCTTTCAAAATTAAATCAGCAACGTATGTATTTTTTCATATTTTTGTGTAAGGTCATTGCTGAAATATCTTTGTGATGCAAAATAAATAGCGGTGCAAATACTAAAATATCTTTGATAAAAGATTTATTTGACTATAATATATTAGCATGAATGATCACATTCTAGAGTGTAAAAAACATTATCTTTTTCTCTAATATATTTTCACATTTGAGACCGAGACTTACTAGGAGTGTCAATTTTAGACATGAATCGATAAGACAATATGAAGTTGACTTGAAATATCGTGCTTTTGTTGGAGTCTTATGACACAAGGTCATTTCTTGTATTGTTCATGTCAAAGTTATGACTTGTGTTAGCCGTATAATCGTCTTATTTATCTTTTTACTCGTATTTTAGTGTATTATAGTGTGAAAAATTATTCGTGTTAGTTGAACCGTATCGTATTTTAAATGGATCGTGTTCGCGTTAAGTAAAAAATTACAATTTAGAGTTATGTTGTGTTCATATCTAAAGATGTTTCTCTTGTCATGTTAAAACATGACCCAAAAAGAGAAATGACATAACTAATATTTTATATTTCTCTCGGATCTATATTATTGCATGTTGAGTTGGAATAAGACTTGAAGTTGTGAGATATTTAATCAATGTGCAATAATATAAATCCAAGCAGTCGATACGAGAGTAAAATATAAAAATAAATTTTAGCAGATTTTATTCCTTAGTAAATAATTGTTTTCAAATATTTTAATGACTCAAAGTCATACGCATTCTTATAATTAAAGTCATTTGAGCGAAGTCATGTCGTGTTCGTATCAAAATTTTGACTCTTAAAAGTCGTTTTTATTCGTGTTATAAAAAAAAAAATAATGGACATTGATCATGTTAAGCAAATATACGCACATAACGGGGAAGAATTTCTAAACAACTATAATTTAAAAAACGTAACATTACACATTGATTAAATAATATGTGCATTCATGGAAATGAGAGGTCAGAGTTAATGAAGGTATACAAACGGGTATTAAGGGTTGTGAAATTATTCACAAAAAATAAATTCTTAAAAATTAATGCAACAAATTTAAATTATAAAATCATTAGTACTAGAAAAAACCACGTAAAAATATAGTAATGAAAGAAACTTTTCGTTGATACACTAAATTAGAAGTTCAAAAGTGAAAGGTTTAAATTTTGGTGTTTTTGGTGTTCCACCTAAAATGAAATATTTATATATATTATTTGTAGAAGAGTTAGATTGCACGTTACATTACAATACACTTTAATTATAGATATTTTAATTATTTTTTTATAACTTAAGACCCAAAGAGCTCAATTTTAATTATTTTTTAAAACGCACCTAACTAGTTATTATTTATTCTTCCCTTTTTTTTCCAAAGAGTTTAATTTTCTTTACTTAATTTTATTTTATGTAGCCTTGTTGTAAGAATGACGATGGAGTAGGAACCTTGGTAAAAGTTATTGGTCATAGATTTGATGGGGTAGTCAAATTAATCAATTAAAGTCTCTATCGTAGCCTTTTTTCAACTCCATTCCTACACAGAATAAACAATAACTAGATAAATGATTTCTCTTTTTCTTTCTAGAATACTAAATTCATTGAAGGAGCATATTATTAGCAGTTTTCTTACTATCATTTTTGGAAGTTTTAAACTTAATATCATCAATAATATGAAATTTGTTGTACATTTGTTTCAATTTATTGGAGTTATCCCTTTGTGTATAAGGTGTATTAAAATTTATCATCATCAACGTGAGATAATGTTAAAAAAAATCTTCAATTAATCCCCACATCCATTTCGGGATATGAAAACCCGTTAACAACTCAAATTTCTATATTAATAAAATCGTTTTATGAATTTGTCTCGTTTACTAGATATGTCGTTAAATAAGTGCTACAATATTTTTTTTGGTTCCAAAAGAGTCTCTCTCTCTCTCTCTCTCTCTCTCTATATATATATATATATATATATATATATATATATATATATATATATATATATATATATATATATATATATATATATATATATATGTGTGTGTGTGTGTGTGTGTGTGTCCTACAACCACCTAATAACAAAATGAAAGGAAAAGTACTAAAATACCCTTAATGCTAAATAAAACTCTAATACATGTGTCACCTGACGGTAAGCGTATAAAATATTGGCTAAATTATAGGCACACTCTCTCCCCTTTCTGGGCTAACCACCTGGTGACACATGTCCGGTCCGCATTTTTAAATGCGAAATGATCCGCATAAGAGTAGTAATGTGTGTGTGCGTGTGTGTGCGTGTGTGTGTGTGTGTATATATATATATATCTCTACTACTTAAAAAGAGGGAACTTTCTCTTCAATGGTTAGAAGACTAAACTACCCTCATTATAATTTAAAATTTCTATTATACCCTTAATAATAGTCAACATATCTTTTCCCAACTCATTGGCTCTTACGAAATAACCAGGTTCATTCCATCTCATATTTCTCATATTCATTCACACATATCAAGAATCCATATACATTCATGTTCCAACCCAGGAAATCCAAATTCAATTGCCTCAAATTTCATTCTCCAATTCACTCACATTCATGCATCATATCTCTCTCTTATTTATTCAAGCATATGAACCATCAAAATACATTCATTTTTCAACCCTAGAAATTCATCTTTACAAATGGAAGCTCAAACAACTATTTAATTGAAAGTCCATCGTTTCTTTGCTTTTCTTTATTTCATTCCTATCATTTCTTATGCCAAAATTAAGGTCAATACTCCTAATTCCGTCTATAATTTTTTATTATGCCAGCAAAGTATGCATTTGTTAATTTGAAGATTAAGACAATTACGTCAATTTTATAATTATATATATCTCATTGAAGAATTTTGTCTCTCATTTGTGATCAGAGTTTTTATTTTTCATATTCATTTTTTTCATGTTTTTAGATATGTGTACTTATTACATATTCTAAATTAAATGTTAATTTTGAAGCAATTATATACATTCACATATGCCTATTGTTTTAAATGTTAATAATTTGAAAATTGTGCATACTGATATAAACTTTTTCAGTACTAAAGATTGTGCTTATTTTTTGTGATTTTCTTCTACTTACGAAAATTTCACTTATGATAAAAAAATGGCAATTTACAATTAGGTCCCTTGGTAACAATTTTTAAATATTTAAGAACAATTTACAATTAGGCCCATTTGTTATGTCACTAGCGTGGACTTCTACAAGAAGGGAATTAGTGGACCTAAGTGTTTAAAATTTGTCAAAATTCCTTTAGTGTATAAAATTTGTTCGTAAAGGACCTAAGAGTATTTTCCCCCAAAAACAATTATTACTTTCGCAAGGTGGAAGTTAACTACTACAATAGTTGATGTAACTAAAATAAATACTTAATTTATGGTTTATTGTCATTCTTATATAATTTCTAATTACGAAAATTTCACTCATGGTAATAAATTGTTTTATTATTTTCACAAGGTGAAAGTTCAATATTTTGGTACTACTGATAAGACAAGTACATAAATTTATGGTATATTGTCATTATTTTATAATTTCTAATTACGAAAATTTCACTTATGATAACAAAAAAAAAATCGTATGGTGGAAGTTCATTATTACATACATTAGTTGATGGCACTAAGACAACTATTTACTTTTGGAGTTTATTGTCATTCTTATATAATACGATGTTCTTACTCTTTACAAGTATGTTAACAGTAGTAGGAATGTAATTTGATAGTTCGTAAGAAATTGTTATCATTTCACTTTTTCGTAAGTAATTGTTAATTCTTGTAGGATATTGTCAACATTGGTGGTACAAGCTCAAATTGTGAATCTGAGAGTGAAGGAATTTTACTTTTGTTTACGTGGTATGTGAAGAACTTAGTACCATATTGAAACTGTTTCGTACAATTTATATTCGAGATGGTAATATATTTCGTTTGAATTTTTGTAGGATATTGCCAATATTTCTTATAGAATTTTGGACTTTCAATCTCATAGTGAACGAATCTTAATTTTATTTACGAGGTAATTGCAATTGATTAATGTATGATTGCGAATTTACTTATCATTTTTTATTTAATTTACTGGCCATTATGAAACCAATTGAAGAAATGTGTAGATGAGCTAAAAAAATTCATACGCTTTACAATTTGTAATCTGTAACTTTTTTTTCTTTATTATGGAAAAGAAAAAAAATTAAAGAGTTAGGAAACAAATTATATCTTATCAATTGAATTATATGAAACACAAACTACGTATGTATAACAAATTTTATAGTAGAACCAAGTACATACCCAAATCTTTATAAACTAATGAATAACAAATTTTTTGGATAAACCAAAATAAATTCATTGCAATATACATATTTAACGTTTTGATATCATGATGAATGAAATAACCTATGAACCAAAAGAATCAAAGACTGTGATGATTCATTATTTGGTGGGCTTTTTTGGAGCAATTCGGTACTCAGTGAGTGGAATTTTAGGACCACTAAGTTTAAAATGGCATTGATGCAAGAACTTACGTATTCACACATAATTTTTTTTTTATATTAGCCAAATATATAGTTTTTTTTAACCTAATTTTTTCAAAATATTTTCAATATATTTTTTTAACTTAAAACTTACGTATTCATGTCTTTAATGCCATTCATTTGACATGTCATCAAGCTGTAATTAGGTTTTATTGTTGTTATTGTTTTGATTTTGAAATGTATACAAGGTGATAGGAAAAAGAATAAAGATACTAATCTACTTGAAAATTTCAGAATAAAATTATAGACCTTCCATAAATTAAATTCATTCTTCTAGGAGTCCTAATTTACGATGGATCTCAGTCCTATAGGTGAACTATCAATATAGAAGTTGACTCCAAGGATATGTTAATGGTATTAGGGGACTGAAACGAAGTACAAATTTCTTGCATTCCCTATCCAATAGTATTTAGGACCAATTGGAAACCAGTTGACGAAAAACTGATCTATATAAGATTGTCTTATGTTCCCAAAAACGAAAAAGAAACGTCTGCCAGTGTTGTTTTATGGGCTAGAATAGGCATTCACCTCCTTATCCTAAGCCAAATAATTGAGATAGTTTTTCTTATATAGGATTCGATAAAACTATGTGTCATTGACTAAATGATAGTAGAAAAAATCCTTCATAGGACATAAACATCTATTGTAACGTAAATGTGACGAATCACATTCATTAAAAAATTTTACTTTATCCGAAATGTATAATGAGGTGAGCCTAAGCCATGCTTCAGCCTACCGCCTATGCCCGCAATGCATAAGCCTTAATGAAGGAGCCTCACCCGATTTGAGGCGAATCGCAACATATGAAGCTTTGTTAGATGTGGGTCTGGGCATACCTTGGACAAATTCAATACTGCATCAGTTTTTCCCTGGTTTGAGATCTCTCTGTAATCTTATATACTCCACTTTTTTATTTATTATATGGACAAACGAAGAAAGAAATGAAAGCTTGATCGTCTTAACCTTAGTTTTAAAAAATCCTTAAATGAAGAAATAAATCCCAACCAAAATTCCATGAAATCTAGCTTCATTAGTATGAATTTAGTTTACAATTTCTGGTTGCAATTAATAATAACTGTACTAAATTAACTTATAAACTATGTTATTATGGTTTTATATAAAGCAATGTAACCTGTAGTTTTCCATTGGTCATATCTGTACTTATTGTGTTGGAATACTCAACTGGTTTATGAGTGTTCAAAGTTGGGTTTATAGGGTCAATGTGGACTGCTTCATTCCCACTGGTTTCTTTTTTTTTTTTGCTGTATTCGATTAGATTTCGATTTTATAATATTAGTCTCCAACTGTTTGAGGATGACAATGCTCAATATAGGCAAATAATTTCCTTCTTCTATTAAAATGGAGATAACAACCACTGAATTTGGATATGTAGTGGCTCCATTATGTCAATCAGTAGCTGTAGATATTACTGCTTGGTTCATGGATGTCACGACTACATTTAGTAACAAATATAGTAACAAATATTCTCTACCTATCATATAACACACATTTGGAACTACGTTCACTGCCCATTCTTTTATTCTTTTATATTTGTATCCTCTCTTAAGCTAATATTTAGATGTTGAAATAAATAAATCAACATACCTTGAACAGTGGGGTATGTTAATAGTAGTAAACAAGAAAACAAAACAATTAAGAATATTGAAGAAACATAAGTTGTCCTCTAGAGTTCCCTTTACCACTTCATTGGGGACTCAATTTCATTATTAAGATTTGGTGAAATAGACTCTGCTAAAGTGTTCGGGGGGAACTCCCAAACACATCTGATAAATATACATACTGCTAAGCATGATGAGATTCTTGGTAGCGATCTGCCTAATCAATAAGCCTACAATAAAGATTTTAAGTCTTATATTTATAGAGTAACTACATTTATTTACTTTAATATGTATAATGAATATTAAATTATAATTTCAGTTCCACATATTTTCGCTAATGACAGCATATGTACATACAACGTAATCATAATTTTATTTATGATCTTTCTTGTAATATGTGACAACCCGCTCACCAAAATAAGGGGTGGCCAGCCCAATACTACAATATAACGGAATCATGGATGGAATCATTCTCAGCATCATAATAAAAATATAGAGTATCCAGGATAACCACCCAATATTTCAGAAAACGGGTTGCCAAAAATTTTGATTTGAAAGTAATTAAATGAAAACAAACAACCCAATTCCTGAAAGATAAGGGAAACCCCAAGACATAAATAAATAATATAACAAGAATACCAAAAAAAGACCGAATATGTAACCGGTCACTAAACCGATACACCAAAATACACAAGTACGATAAGTTACTTAATACATTTCATTGGACATTTACAAAAGCTTGGGCCTCTCGCCCGAATAACAGACTTGATCTTAACTAGAATGAAAATGAAAGCGTCTATACCAAATGTATCCTGTAATACCCGCAATGCATCACGGCTCGTCGAAAACATCGGAGTAGGAATTCAAATCAGGCATCCTTGCGGCGGAGTACCTGAGCAGAGACAAGAAGAATATGCAACAGGAAAATGTAACCGGTCAGGGCCCGGTTCTATATGATTACCAGATGAATAAAGAGTATGACAATTATGTAAATAAATCGTGAAGAAATAGAAATAAGAAGCAACCTACACAATTTAAAACATAAGCTAAGGAGGAAAAATAAGAAGCATTAAACTAAAGACTTCACCAAAGGTGCCAAAAATTTCATATATCTTTTCCTTAGCAGGAAGTATATCTATATAATCAAAATCTTTTACTCTTTAAGGAGATTTTTATCTTAATTTTACCATTTATAAAAAATCCTTTCCTTATCAGGAAAATAATCATTTTCAAATGCTCTTTGTGGCATTTATATGTGCTCTATGTGGCACTCCATCATGCTCTATATGGCATATCAAAATACATCAAGTCCCACTTGATTATGAACTGTTATATTATATACATATAACGTACTCTAAGACTGCCCGTCCGGGTTTCCCCACTGAGCGCGCCCCTAAATGACCATCATCTTCCAGGGCCTATCATAAGACAACCTGGGATCCTATCGCAAACGTCGGGAAGCGGCCATGAGCCTGCGTGGTAGCCAAGACCACACCCGGAATCTCCCTACCCCCGCAGAAAATATACAACCATAAGCGCTCCCATGGCCTAGGACTATATCCACCCTGCATTCATTAGCCAGGGGGCTTCACCTATCGTGCGGACTTCCCTTAAGATGGTATTTAGAGAGGTGTGTAACATCCATTTTATTTATTATTTCAAAATCAAGTAAATCATTATTTACCGGTTCCATGATTGAGTAAATTATCATTTACAACTATCAATACCACATCCATTTATATGTTTCATTTTTATTCGAAACCATTACTGTTTACTTCTAATACTAGATAGAGCTTATAATCCGAAGCCATACGATAGCTTATATCAACACGACAACCTCAAAGGAGTAAATAAACTCTTCATTATCTCCAAGCATCCTAGGAGGTTATTTTAGAACCCCAAGGTTATCATCTTTCAAAGTAAAGAAATGACTTTCAATTTATTCTCCAAACTCACCTTTTTGGCGTCATTATGAACCACCAAGGTTAACATAGTTCAATCGAACTTTTAAAATCTCCCAACATTCTTTTGGGGCGGTAATATAAACCATCAAAACTAGTATAGCTTAATTAAGCTCCTATGGTCTCCCGAACATAACACTACGTCTCCTAGTTTTATAACAATTACTAGAAGAAAAGAATGCCTTATCATTAAGAGGCCTAACCCCGGAAAAATCCCCACATAACCCATTCCTAATGTAGGGTAGACATCTAACTCATCCCACACTCTAGGACTCTAAGTTTACTTCATTCAAGAAGGTTCCTAGTCCCTATATTTAAAGAAAAGGATTAAAATTGAGTTATAAAATTAACTCAAAAACAGCAGGAAAACGAATCGATTCGCCCAAGGGCCGAATCGATTCGCCCTAGCGAATCGATTCGCCCAGAAAGCGAATCGGTTCGGACAACCAAACCAACCTTCTGCACTTGACCGAATCGATTCGGTCTTAACCCCGAATCGATTCGGGTTATGCAGACCTGCCAATTTCCCCTTAGCGAATCGATTCGCCCTAAGGGCCGAATCGATTCGGACCTGCAAATTTGCCAAAAATGGCTACGAAGGGTTATGAACCCTAATTTCTCCAAACCCCAAATATCTTCCATCTTACACACAACCAACAATATTTATCTACCCAAAGTGTATCCTACACGATTTAAAACCATTCTAGTCCACCATTTCATCATCAAAACTAAGATTAGGGCTTAATTCCCATAATTCCACATTTAAGCCATAAATGTAAATACACAACTATCATACAATCTATGCATCTTAAATCACATATTATCAAGTAGAAAACTTGCCTTAGGGTTGATATCTCAGATTTATTTGGAGAAGAAGCAATCCCAAATCCTCCATCTTCAATCTCTCTCTCATTTCTCCATTTCTCTTCTTCTTTCTTTCTCTCTTTGTCTCTCTATGTTCAAGACATAAAATGGGGAAAAATAAGGGATTTTGGATACTAAAATCGTGGCTTAAGTTAAAACTCCCAACTCAAATGGTTAATACCACATTAAAATGACTCCCAAATACGCGAATAAGCTAAAACCAGGTAAAAGTGCCCGAAACACAAAAATACAATATGGCACTTATTTTGACTGTCTCGCACCTTCCGAGACTAACTACACCCTCTAAACTGGCATCCGGAATTTTATAAATTATTTCGAGTTCCAAAAATCATTTAAACTATAAGGCCATATAAAATACATGACACTACAGACATGCAACCTGATGTTATTTACTTTCACATGCAGTAAATATGCATCAACCTAGTAAATATTAACTTTCAATTCATTAAATTAATATTTACTCCAGTCCCCACATTTTATATAATTACCTTATGCGGTAAAATTAGTATAAAATGAGCCTCCCAGAATCGAGGGTTGTTACATACTCCCCCCCTTAAGAGGGAATTTTGCCCCCAAAATTCGGGCATACCCAAATCTGATAAGGGTATACTACTCTAAACTAGGATTCTACCATCCTAAACAAACTCCTCGTTATTGCAACGTCCCAAATGGACTCAGACTAAGGTCGACCCTGTCGATCTCAGTCAATCATCTTTCGTTCTCTAGTCTAGCAGACCAAGGCGCTCTTCACTAACCATCGATTCTAGCTTCCTATGGAGGAACATGATGTCCACATGACTCGGCACAATTAGCCAAATCTTCAGAATTAAGTTACATCTCACCTCGGGGCATCCATACCGGCTCTAAGTGGCTTAGCCCCAACGCTACTCAGCTATCCCCCGCATCGACGTATCTCATCAAGGCGTATGGCTTAAAAGCCAAATCTCTAAAGAAATGTTCCGAGACCATTCCAAGTCTAAGGAACATATTACCCATTGGTTCCATCCAACGAGTTTACGAATTACTCAACTGACCATGCTAGGCCACTCACAATACCATGCCTTAGGAAATGATCCATAAGGCCACTCCAAAACCTAATGGTTGCACGAAAATCTCCATCCATACCATTACTGCTCCCATCTGCTATGTATAGTAAGGCGCACGTTCATAATACGCCTTTCGGCATAAGCAAATTTCCTCCCTTTCATCCATCCACTTTAGGGTGGTAGGATATACGTCATTTCCATACGGTTCCCATTACTTCGCGGAAACTCTTGCTAAACCTTCGACACGAATATATAGTCTCGGTCCACCCTATTATAATAGGCACCTCCCACGGTTCTACCATTCCCCATCGAGAATGGGGTGTACTCTTTTACATGTAGTCCGTCCATAATGGGCGGAAAAGCAACGATTGGGTCGACGGTCACCAATTTTCTCAATTGGGATTATGACCAGTTCGATGCTGGTAGTTCCATGCAAACGTCCATGAATACCCTTATTCATTCCACCACTACTCTTCTTCGCACGAGTAGGTGAAATTGTCAATCACAGATCGAAATGCTCCCGCTATAGAGTCTTCTGAGTCATACTCACTCTACTTGGCCTTCCATGCCATAACCATTTTCTCTGACGAGTTCTCTACTCGACACGTCCACTAGCCCAATCGCATTTCCTTAGCGAATGAGAAAATATCCAATCACTAGTTCTTTTGAACTCCGAGCACCAACTCGATTTCTCCCACAACATATTGCAACAACTTGTTGCTTACGAGAAGGACCAAATTTCCTGCCCAGGAAGTAGTGCCTTATCTATTTAAGGTGATCACTACCAGGATGAATCTTAATTCGAGCACGGGATATTACTCTCCACAAGTTTAAGCTTGTGAGACGCATAAACAGTGAATCTATGTCCTAGTATTATTACTCCCCAATCCTGGCAGAGCTTACTCATTAAACTCACTCTCGAGCTTACAATCATGGCTCAGGAGTGAGGATCCACCCGTCCTTATTAACTCCCCGGAAATGAAGTTATCAACGTAACATTATCTCTAAGAAATGCCTCATCTCCTTCGGCCGAACCTACCAAACCTCTCGAGACCCCATAATCTCGTTCCTAAGGGATCTAATCTCTTATAGAGTTAACCCACAACTTATTCGTGGTTAACTCCCTAACGCTTTCCTAACCTAACACCGCCTACCCTCAAGGTCTTACATCCTAAAAATCCTAAGGTCTATCTATATATCCTACCTAAATCGTAAGCATATAATACCTAAGACATCCCTAGTCCCCAAGACCTTACTCAACTTCCAACATTCGCTCGGGTTCATGCGCGGGACGTCTCGCCGAAGCGAAATCCAGACAAGGAACCCTCCCGTTACACTACTACCTCGCATTGTCGGTCATTAAGATGTGACGGTCTAAGACACATGATCGGGATCGGTACAATTCTACAAATAAGATTCTACTTCTAGACTTTACCTTAGCATTCTATACATAAAATAAGAAAAAGGAAATATGGCATCTCTCCACTCCCAACGTCGTTAAGGTTCACGCGTGGAGCGTCCCGCAAAAGCGGAATCCAAACAAGGAACCCCTCCTATGCATTACCACTTAACTTTGTTGGTCGTGGAGATAAGTCATAGCATCCACACACAATGCAAGTAAACAATAGAACACTCAAACCAAGTAACGCATATGACACATATACATATAAAAATATCATCACTTGCTTCATAACGATTGAAGAAAAGATAGAACTTCCATACCACGGAAGTCATATAATTACCCTTCTATAATAACGTAAATACTACTACAAGCTCAAAATACACACCCGAGTCTATCGTAGACACAATACTACTAAATCTTATCCTAAAGAACATACACTACCCACCTATAGGGTAGAATTCCCTCCACAATTTGCCAAGCACTCCGGGTCAATACTAATGGTTCTCAGACTCCATATTCGAGCCTTACACATACCAATATTATTTCTACCAACTCCCCAACCAGGCACTTTACTCTTGCCCTTGCTCTCCACTCAACGAAGTTTAAAATGAGTGGTTCTACACTCCACATCATAGCCGTTATTCCGACTCTGGCTGATAATGATTGCCCATGCAGTCCCTCTTACTTTCTCAGTAAAAGAGGACACGCTCTTGGCCTCCTCTTCCTCAGTTCAACGAAACCTCCCCAGGTCGGTGTCCACCGATGGGGTTTCACGATTCTTACTCCATCAGAAGTGTTAACAACACCTATTTTGGAGCCTAACACTTCATGGTGCATGGTCTCGACTCCCTAATCGTACAACACCTTATTCGCCATTGGTCTTTAACCGAACGTCTTGTGAACATTCGGGAATCCACCTTCTCCTCAGTCCAGTTATCCCAGAGAAACTCGCCATTACAAGTATCCACCGGGCTTCTCTATGGGCCAAACTTCTGGCACCTACGAATATAGTGACCACATTAACATCGCCACAACACTTCTTCTATGGGTGAAGGATTTTCCTCCATTCTACTACAGGGCACTTCTCCATTTGAATTTAACATCGCGTGAATTCTCAAGTTTAGTACCACTTCCTACTTCTAGCGGTACTTGGGAAACTACATCAACCGAAATGTGCAGTCGTAATAGCAAGACAAGAAAGTGCTACAAAAAAGGGAGCGGCCTCTAAAGCGGTCCTCCTCCCCGACCACAACTTACAGTTCTCCACAAACCTTCCCATAACGCCCTTCTTCTATCGACCTATTATTCTCACACGAATACGCAAAAGATTTATAGATTCTACCTCATGGTAGAAGGACGAAATCTCACAAGAAAAATCAACGATCTTAATCCTAAGGCTTTACATCAAATCAAGAGCAACGCTGAAAACTTAAGGCGTCCACACAGATTCCTAAGGACTCTAGAACCTGATGCTCTGATACCATCTGTGACAACCCGCTCACAAAAATAAGGGGTGGCTAGCCCAATACTCCAATATAACGGAATCATGGATGGAATCATTCTCAGCATCATAATAAAAATATAGAGTATCCAGGATAACCACCCAATATTTCAGAAAACGGGTTGCCAAAAATTTTGATTTGAAAGTAATTAAATGAAAACAAACAACCCAATTCCTGAAAGATAAGGGAAACCCCAAGACATAAATAAATAATATAACAAGAATACCATAAAAAGACCGAATATGTAACCGGTCACTAAACTGATACACCAAAATACACAAGTACGATAAGTTACTTAATACATTTCATTAGACATTTACAAAATCTTGGGCCTCTCGCCTAAATAACAGACTTGATCTTAACTAGAATGAAAATGAAAGCGTCTATACCAAATGTATCCCGTAATACCCGCAATGCATCACGGCTCGTCGAAAACATCGGAGTAGGAATTCAAATCAGGCATCCTTGCGGCGGAGTACCTGAGCAGAGACAAGAAGAATATGCAACAGGAAAATGTAACCGGTCAGGGCCCGGTTCTATATGATTACCAGATGAATAAAGAGTATGACAGTTATGTAAATAAATCGTGAAGAAAGATAAATAAGAAGCAACCTACACAATTTAAAACATAAGCTAAGGAGGAAGAATAAGAAGCATTAAACTAAAGACTTCACCAAAGGTGCCAATAATTTCATATATCTTTTCCTTAGCAGGAAGTATATCTATATATAATCAAAATCTTTTACTCTTTAAGGAGATTTTTATCTCAATTTTACCTTTTATAAAAAATCCTTTCCTTATCAGGAAAATAATCATTTTCAGATGCTCTTTGTGGCATTTATATGTGCTCTATGTGGCACTCCATCATGCTCTATATGGCATATCAAAATACATCAAGTCCCACTTGATTATGAACTGTTATATTATATACATATAACGTACTCTAAGACCGCCCGTCCGGGTTTCCCCACTGAGCGCGCCCGAAATGACCATCATCTTCCAGGGCCTATCATAAGACAACCTGGGATCCTATCGCAAACGTTGGGAAGCGGCCATGAGCCTGCGTGGTAGCCAAGACCACACCCGGAATCTCCCTACCCCCGCAGAAAATATACAACCATAAGCGCTCCCATGGCCTAGGACTATATCCACCCTGCATTGATTATCCAGGGGGCTTCACCTATCGTGCGGACTTCCCTTAAGATGGTATTTAGAGAGGTGTGTAACATCCATTTTATTTATGATTTCAAAATCAAGTAAATCATTATTTACCGATTCCATGATTGAGTAAATTATCATTTACTACTATCAATACCACATCCATTTATATGTTTCATTTTTATTCGAAACCATTACTGTTTACTTCTAATACTAGATAGAGCTTATAATCCGGAGCCATACGATAGCTTATATCAACACGACAACCTCAAAGGATTAAATAAACTCTTCATTATCTCCAAGCATCCTAGGAGGTTATTTTAGAACCCCAAGGTTATCATCTTTCAAAGTAAAGAAATGACTTTCAATTTATTCTCCAAACTCACCTTTTTGGCGTCATTATGAACCACCAAGGTTAACATAGTTCAATCGAACTTTTAAAATCTCCCAACATTCTTTTGGGGCGGTAATATAAACCATCAAAACTAGTATAGCTTAATTAAGCTCCTATGGTCTCCCGAACATAACACTACGTCTCCTAGTTTTATAATAATTACTAGAAGAAAAGAATGCCTTATCATTAATAGGCCTAACCCCGGAAAAATCCCCACATAACCCATTCCAAATGTAGGGTAGACATCTAACTCATCTCACACTCTAGGACTCTAAGTTTACTTCATTCAAGAAGGTTCCTAGTCCCTATATTTAAAGAAAAGGATTAAAATTGAGTTATAAAATTAACTCAAAAACAGCAGGAAAACGAACCGATTCGCCCAAGGGCCGAATCGATTCGCCCTAGCAAATCGATTCGCCCAGAAAGCGAATCGGTTCGGACAACCAAACCAACCTTCTGCAATTGACCGAATCGATTCGGTCTTAACCCCGAATCGATTCGGGTTATGCAGACCTGCCAATTTCCCGTTAGCGAATCGATTCGCCCTAAGGGCCGAATCGATTCGGACCTGCAAATTTGCCAAAAATGGCTACGAAGGGTTATGAACCCTAATTTCTCCAAACCCCAAATATCTTCCATCTTACACACAACCAACAATATTTATCTACCCAAAGTGTATCCTACACGATTTAAAACCATTCTAGTCCACCATTTCATCATCAAAACTAAGATTAGGGCTTAATTCCCATAATTCCACATTTAAGCCATAAATGTAAATACACAACTATGATACAATCTATGCATCTTAAATCACATATTAGCAAGTAGAAAACTTGCGTTAGGGTTGATATCTCAGATTTATTTGGAGAAGAAGCAATCCCAAATCCTCCATCTTCAATCTCTCTCTCATTTCGCCATTTCTCTTCTTCTTTCTTTCTCTCTTTGTCTCTCTATGTTCAAGACATAAAATGGGGAAAAATAAGGGATTTTGGATACTAAAATCGTGGCTTAAGTTAAAACTCCCAACTCAAATGGTTAATACCACATTAAAATGACTCCCAAATACGCGAATAAGCTAAAACTAGGTAAAAGTGCCCGAAACACAAAAATACAATATGGCACTTATTTTGACTGTCTCGCACCTTCCGAGACTAACTACACCCTCTAAACTGGCATCCGGAATTTTATAAATTATTTCGAGTTCCAAAAATCATTTAAACTATAAGGCCATATAAAATACATGACACTACAGACATGCAACCTGATGTTATTTACTTTCACATGCAGTAAATATGCATCAACCTAGTAAATACTAACTTTCAATTCATTAAATTAATATTTACTCCAGTCCCCACATTTTATATAATTACCTTATGTGGTAAAATTAGTATAAAATGAGCCTCCCAAAATCGAGGGTTGTTACACAATACACCTTATTCATAAATAAAGTAGTCTTTAAATATCACAAATGAACTAAAGTAAACGAAATAATAAAGTGATGAATAATTATATAATCAAGATTAGTCACAATAAACTTCAAACTATGAGAATCAAATAATTAAATTCCAGTAATCACCATAACCAACTCTTCAAAAAATAAATTTATAGATAAAACTCCATTATTTATTTGCAAACATTCTAATAAGTCTTTCCTCCAACCACTCCCCATTTTTCAGCCCTCTATACCATTTAAATTCATATCCTTAAAATCGAGATCAATTAGTTTACATATTTCAATCACCTCTCTAAAATTACGAACCTGTCAAATCAAATATCTGGAATCAGCCACACGTGCAACGCACGTGGGCACAACTAGTATATATATATATATATATATATATATGATGTATTGAGAAAATATGTTTTGAAAGGATCAATTAGAGAATATCATATATAAATAGGACTTATAAGCTTCCTTGATTGAAAATACGACATGCAGAAAAATTATATAAAATTATGAGGTAATATTATAACTTGAGATGATTGCATAATATTTGTAAAATGATAAAAATTTAGATATAGATACTTGGGACCTATCCAATAACAACAAATTCAAGCTTTCAAAATTAAATCAGCAACGTATGTATTTTTTCATATTTTTGTGTAAGGTCATTACTGAAATATCTTTGTGATGCAAAATAAATAGCGGTGCAAATACTAAAATATCTTTGATAAAAGATTTATTTGACTATAATATATTAGCATGAACGATCACATTCTAGAGTGTAAAAAACATTATCTTTTTCTCTAATATATTTTCACATTTGAGACCGAGACTTACTAGGAGTGTCAATTTTAGACATGAATCGATATGAGAATATGAAGTTGACTTGAAATATCGTGCTTTTGTCGGAGTGTTATGTCACAAAGTCATTTCTTGTATTGTTCATGTCAAAGTTATGAATTGTGTTAGCGGTATAATCGTCTTATTTATCTTTTTACTCATATTTTTGTGTATTATAGTGTGAGAAAATTATTCGTGTTAGTTGAACCATATCGTATTTTAAATGGACCGTGTTCGCGTTAAGTAAAAAGTTACAATTTCGAGTTGTGTTGTGTTCATATCTAAAGATGTTTCTCTTGTCATGTTAAAACACGACGCAAAAAAATAAATGACACAACTAATATTTTATGTTTCTCTCGGATCTATATTATTGCATGTTGAGACTTGAAGTTGTGAGATATTGAATTAACATGCAATAATAAAAAA
The DNA here is from genome assembly GCA_949130495.1 of Sambucus nigra. Taxonomy (NCBI): domain Eukaryota; kingdom Viridiplantae; phylum Streptophyta; class Magnoliopsida; order Dipsacales; family Adoxaceae; genus Sambucus; species Sambucus nigra. The sequence goes on along the minus strand of OX422215.1, from coordinate 98,431,982 downwards.
TCCAAGCAGTCGATACGAGAGTAAAATATAAAAATAAATTTTAGCAGATTTTATTCCTTAGTAAATAATTGTTTTCAAATATTTTAATGACTCAAAGTCATGCGCATTCTTATAATTAAAGTCATTTGAGAGAAGTCATGTCGTGTTCGTATCAAAATTTTGACTCGTATAACTCGTTTTTATTCGTGTTATAAAAAAAATATTAATGGACATTGATCATGTTAAGAAAATATATGCACATAATGGGGAAGAATTTCTAAACAGCTATAATTTAAAAAACGTAACATTACACATAAATTAACATAAACAATATGTTCATTCATGGAAATGAGAGGTCAAAGTTAATGAAGGTATACAAACGGGTATTAAGGGTTGTGAAACTATTCACAAAAAATAAATTCTTCAAAATTAATGCAACAAATTTAAATTATACAATCATTAGTACTAGAAAAAGTCACGTAAAAATATAATAATGAAAGAAGCTTTTCATTGATACACTAAATTAGAAGTTGAAAAGTGAAAGGTTTAAGTTTTGGTGTTTTTGGTGTTCCACCTAAAATGAAATATCTATATATATTATTTGTAGAAGAGTTAGATTGCACGTTACATTACAATATATTGGCTCTCCTTTAATTCTCTTCTCTACCGTCCTTATTCTCCATCATTTTCCTTCAAACTAAGTTCCCACATTTCTTCATCAAATATATTGGCTGATATGTTAGTATTAGAGATGACTTAGTACGATGCGATTGTTGGTATGGATTGGGTAGTTGCGTACCGAGCCATGATTGATTATTTCGGTAGGAGTATTATCTTTTCCATTCCCAGGAAGGAGATGTTTTTAGTGGCGATGGCTCGACCTGAGGGAGGATCGTTCAATCACTTGTACTATATAGAGGAGGAGACCTCTATGAAGTGGTGATACCACTCGATTCGATTCCAGTTGTTAGGGAGTTTGCTGATGTATTACAGGATATACCTGGACTACCTCCGAGTAGAGAGAGAGATTTTGTGATCGATTTGACGTCAGGCACCTTGCCTATTGCCCGTGCACCTTACCGTATGGCTCCAGCAGAGACGAGAGAGCTACGGGATCAGATAGAGCAGTTGTTGGGTCAGGGGTTTATTCGGAGGAGTACTTCACTGTGGGGTGCCCCTGTGTTGTTCGTAAAGAAGAGGGATGGATCGTTGAGGTTGTGTGTAGATTACCGAGAGTTGAATAAGGTCACGATACGGAATAAGTATCCATTACCCCGAATCGATGACTTATTCGACCAGCTGAGAGGAGCTTCCTTCTTCTCAAAGATTGATTTGAAATCGGGATGCCATCATTGCGTATCAGGGAGAAGGACGTCCCGAAGACTGCTTTCTTGACGAGATATGGTTCCTACGAGTTTTGGGTTATGCCTTTTATCTTGACCAATTCTCCAGCTGTGTTTATGGACTTGATGAATAGGGTGTTCAAAGAGTTCCTAGACCAGTTCGTCATTTTTTTATTGATGACATTATGGTTTACTCTCAGATAGAAGAGGAGCATGCTGAGCATTTGAGGTAGGTTTTGCAGACGCTATGTCAGAACGAGCTTTATGCAAAGTATGAGAAGTGTGGGTTTTGGCTGAAGGAGGTTTAGTTTTGGGGGCATATCATTTAGGACCGGGGTATATCTATTGATCCGGGGAAGGTATCCGTGGTAAGAGAGTGGGGACAACCCACGACACCGACTGAGATCCATAGTTTTTTAGGCCTAGCAGGATACTACAGGAGGTTTATTCGGGGTTTCTCAAAGATAGCGGGTCCTTTGACACATCTGACTCGCAAAGGTGTGCCATTCATCTGGAGCGATGCCTGTCAGTTGGCATTCGATGAGTTGAAGGATAATTTGACCTCATCGCCTGTGTTAGCATTGCCCAGACCAGGAGTTGAGTATTTAGTTTACACCGATGCATCCTTACAAGGACTTGGAGGTGTGCTGCAACAGGAGAGTCCGGCCATAGCTTATGCTTCCCGTAAGCTTAAGCCTCACGAGAAGTATTACCCCACCCATGACTTGGAGTTAGCAACAGTTGTATTTGTCCTTTAGATTCAGAGACATTATCTCATGGGGGAGAAGTTTTGGTTGTTCACTAACCACAAGTCTCTATAGTACCTCTTCACGCAGCAGGAGTTGAATATGCATCAATGACGGTGGCTTAAGTTTGCGATGGATTATCAGTTTGATATCCAATATCACCTAGGGAAGGCTAACGTGGTAGCAGACGCATTGAGCTGTAGGCTAGTAGATGAGGTGGCCGAGGTGTGTAAAGCTAAGTGGAAGGAGTTGGGACACCAGGATGGAGTGGCTCGATCGTTCATATCTGTGATCACTATTACACATCATATTGTTACGAGAGTGGTAAAGGCCCAGGCAATTGACTCGTTCTATCAGGAACAGATAGTTCGATTACTAGCAGAGGGAGTCGAGTCATATACCGTTAGCTCAGACGGGGGATTACGCTTCAATGGGAGACTGGTTGTTCCGGAAGGGGAAGACTTGCGACATGAGGTAATGGCAGAGTCGCATGGCTCACGGTTCGCGGTACAACCTGGTGGGGATAAGATGTACCAATACATGAGACGACAGTACTGGTGGAGCGTGATGAAGAGGGATATCGCCGTGTTCGTTTCTAAATGTACCACTTGTCATCTAGTAAAATTGGATCATCATAGACCGACAGGACTACTACAACCATTAGAGATTCCAACGTGGATGTGGGAGAACATATCCATGGACTTTATCATGGGGTTACCTACGTCGCAGAGGGGTCACGACTCCATATGGGTAATAGTGGACCAGTTGACCAAAGTTGCTCATTTTCTACCTGTTAGGACAGACTACACTATGGGACAGTATGCCCAGATTTTCATTGCGGAAATAGTGAGACTTCATGGTGTGCCTCTAAATATCATGTCTGACCGAGACAAGATATTTGTTTCACAGTTTTGGGAGAGTTTCTAGGAGGCAATGGGCACTGAATTGCGGTTGAGTACGGCTTATCACTCATAGACTGATGGGCAAACAGAGCGAACAAATCAGATGTTGGAGGACATGTTGCGTATGTGCATCCTAGACTTTGGGGGTGGTTCGGAGCAGTACCTTCCACTGGTGGAGTTTGCTTAAAATAACTCTTACTAGTTCACCATTGGCATGGCTCCATTTGAGGCATTGTATGGTAGACCTTGTCGTTCCCCAGCATGTTGGTTAGAGGTTGGGGACAACAAACTCCTTGGGCCGGAAGTGATTCAGGATACTTCAGCAAGGATAGAGATGATACGAAGTCGCATTCGGGTAGCTCAGGACCGACATAAGAGCTATGCTGATGCCAAGAGGTTCTTCAAAGAATTCAATGTGGGGGACTAGGTGTTACTCAGAGTATCTCCTATGAAGGGGATTATGCATTTTGGGAAGAAGGGGAAACTTGCACCGAGATATGTGGGGCCGTTTCCTATTATCGAGCAGATTGGGCCAGTTGCGTATAGACTTGGGTTACCGGATCACTTACATAGGATTCAAGATGTTCTCCATATTTCCTCACTAAGGAAATATCTTAGGGACAATTTGGCCCATACTCACATTGTTTTGGAGGACATCTATCTCCAGGCCGATAGTTCTTACGAGGAGGGGCCAATTGCTATTTTGGACTGAAACGAGCGGAAACTGCGGTCAAAGATAGTACCGTTGGTACGTGTTCAGTGGCGGCATCATAATGCCGAGGACTCCATATGGGAGCGTGAGGATGAGATGTGCGAGCGTTATCCGGAGTTATTCTTACCAGGTACTCTTTAGTTCTGAATTTTGGGATGAAATTCTGTTATTAGGAGGGAAGTATGTAATACCCCGTAATTTTATAGATTTTTATTTAAGGGATTCATTAAATTAGTTGAGATTTAATTGGAAATTAATCCGGGTATAAATACTAACGAGATGTGAGTTGGTATTTGATTATGATGTTAAAATTTATTATTTTCGAGTATGTATGGTAATACATGAGTATTGATGATATTTAAATTGTCACGAGGTAGCTATACGACAATTTGGAAAATTTAATTGGGACGCGCGTGTCAGTCGCGTTAGGAACGTAATTAATTGAATTAGAAATTGAATTTTATTTTTATCAACCTAATGGTCATTTTGAGTGTGCCAACGTGTCCAGAAGGGTCTAAATAGTCAGAAAACACTAGCCGGGGGTTTAGTTTGGGTCCCGGTTCATTTTTAGCCATATCGGCAACCCAAAATGGTAGTTTGGTAATTTTAAAAATAGGGAAATTAAAACCCACGAATTTGAGAGGTTATTTTTATATTAGAAATGAACCCACTAAGCCATTATCAACATTTGGGATGTTAGAGGGCTACGGGAGTTATAGGGGAGAGTTGGAAGAGGTTCCAAAAGAAAACCCTAGCCACCATCACCATCTTTGAAAGAAATCTGTAGAGAGAAAGAGGAGAATCAACCTCCATTCACCAACATCAAATCAGAACATCTAAGGCAAGTGGTTTAATTACATTAATTTCAAGCGAATGTTTCTTCCATGCTTAGAATTGAATATTTGTCTTATACTGGAAGTTTGATGAAAACTCATGAAATTGGAGGTAGATTTCATAATATGATATAGGGATTGCATGTAGAATGTTATTGGATGAATGTCTTAGACAAAATATATCTTTTGGATGATGTAAAAATGGATTTATAAGGAGAAATTGTAGACATCAAACTCTGGGTTAATGTTTATAGGGTTTGGGACACAATTTTGGGAATAATGATGATTACATGTTGATTTAGGAGGTATTGAACCCATATATATGTTAAAAAGTGACCTAGGAGGACTTAGTGTAGTTTAAACACATTAAAACTTAGATTGGATGATCATAGGATGGATTTAGAAAAGAGAAGAAAGAAGAAAAAACGGATTTGGGATTTCTGGGTGTAATCTGCCATCTCGTTAGAAGACCTGCCCAGGTCATTCGAACGAGCTCGTTTGAATGAGCTTCTAACGAGACGACAATATCCCTTCAAACGAGTTGGTAGTTAGTTTGAATCCTTTCATTCGAATGACACTCTTTCGAACGACCTCGTTCGAATGAGATTTCTAACGAGTTGACAAAATGGCCTTTTAGGCCTGATTTCATTTCAAATGTCCCGTAGACTTATTTAATTGGAGTATTAACCTTCCCTCATTTATTAGTGAGTATAATTGTGAGAATTGGGGTAGGTTGAGAAGTAGAACTTAGAACTTTATAGTAATACGGATGACATTTGTGGAATAGGAAATGAATAACTAATTACGACGTGAGAAGGGTTGGCAATGTTAATATACAAATCGGGGACTTGTAAACATATAACATTAAATGATGGTATAAGAATGAGAAGTATACCTCTATTAATATTTCGAGATATCTAAGATGTGCAAATGCTTAGTATATGTGGTTTTATGTGTAAAACATATCTATCATACTTGCTATCACGGGAGGTCTGCGTTCGATTAGGAGCATCTAATCTTTGTGTGCCTACAGGGGGGTTTAGCTTGGTACCTCGAGGACAGAGGTCAGAGAAGGACTTATTGAGAAGTTAATAAGTCTGCTGATCGTGGGAGCGTAGGTATGTACGTGAACCATGTGATGTCAACTATGTTCGCCTCCATTTTGTGTGATTGTTGTTATCTAAAAACGATTCCTGAGAGATTAGGAATGCGTGGTCCTTATGTACGCGATGTACCGGGATTGGATAGCAGAGTATATGTGCACCGCAACTTAGTCTCGGGGTGCTAGTAATGTATATTTATGATGAGAATAATATACTATTAGTTGAAATGAACTGTCATGTCTAATTGTGAGTATAATTGTAGCAACGTTGTGTAAAGATAAAATGAATGATCTCTAGTAATTAGTATTACTAACAATGGGAAACCGAGAATAAATGTTAAGCTCTCTATTTAAATGAAGATGTCGAAATTAAAGCGGGAAACATATTGTAATGTTAGAATTTATTTTGGACTAGTTAGATATGGGAATAACTAGAATGGGTACGGGTACGTTAGGAGTGCACAAATAGTCGAGAGGTGACTATTTCATGTGAGATCACGTCCTAACATGTAATTTTCATTCATTTTTTATTGTCGTTAAAACACTTGCTATATTTTAAACTGTTTTCCACAATCGGGCTCTGACCCGTTTGCTTTCAAATATATTTTCTTGTAAAAACCTTTTAGGTACCCAGCCATAAGGACACCATGCATAGGAGTTCCATTCAGGTGACTACTGTAGCAGTTGTGGAAGTTATACGACCTTGACAGTAGACGCCTCCATTTTCGATCTTATCTGTATGTTATCAGATTTTTCTCATCTGTTGGGCATGTCGCCCCATTTCTCTTAGACAATTTCCTATCCAGTTATCTCAGATTTTGGGTTGTAATTAATTTAGTGATGCAGACTTAGTATTTGTTTATTCCTGTATTTGGATTGTTGGGAGGAGTATTGCTCCAGATTTATTATTATTCCATGGTTATTATATTGTGACTATGTGGTGGTTGTTATGTTAGCATTTCATATTATAACTTATTGCATGTTAATCGGATTTAATTAAAATTGACAACTCACTTTTTAAATATTAGGTGGCTAGAAGTTGTTAAAACATTTTTCGACAGTGATGCTATGAACTGAACCAACTTAATATTTTGTATTAATTTAATAAAGGAGTAGCTACTCAGTATTTAATTAGTCAGGGTGTCACAATTGTTTTCAAACTTTTAAGTATACTTTCATCTGTTTGAATATCACAATTGTATATTAATGTGTTGTATTGGAATTGTGAGCACACAACACTTTTTCAAAGTGAGCAAACCAATTGCTGTACCACGGTTTCTTCAATGGAATACCTTCAACACTTATTGCCTGTTAAGCACTACTCACTTACAGATGCTATCTCGAGAACAGGTATAAAAATCGCTAATCTTTGAAATTAAGTCAATTCGTTTGTTTATTTATGATCACACTAAATTAAACTACTATGATCTTATCGTTAGTAGATGCTGATGCGGGGAAAAGTACCGTTGGAGGTTCTAATGAATTGAATCAAAAGAAATCTAAAAGAAAGGCAAAGAGGATGAATAAGGTTGAGGATCTGGTTATCGAGGACGATAGTTTCACAAAGAAAAGGAATGAAGCTAAATGGGGTAAAAAGATTCAGTTGAAATTTAAGTCAAAGAGGATTTTAAATATGGATGAAGTAGTGGAATTAGGTGAAGGAAATGAAAGAACAAATCAACACCACACTAATATTGGAGTTGTTGGTGAGTCGGTGGGTGTTAAGAAAGTGATTGAGGTTGATAGGGATTATAGTAATTGTTTTAGAATTAGGGATGTTACTATGTCTGTCGATGTTGGTAGGGGAAATGATGCTGAACAAAGAGAAATTAGTGATAAGCAGGGTGAGGGTGAGGAATATGGTGCGAATGGTGGAGATGAATAAAATAGAGTTTCTGATCAGTTAGATAATCTAAAAAATATGTAGTAATCCATCAAACCATTTTGCCATAACAAAATGTGGGAAAATACATTAGTTGTGGAGAGATGTGAAAATACTTATGAGATGGAGGAGAATGATGGAACGTATGGGGAAGGTGATAAAAAATTTAGATACCCTCTATACAATGATGATGAAATCAGTGATAACCTAGTCTCTAAGTCAATGTGTATCGGGCAGTTGTTTGTTAATATACTTTCTGAACCTGAGTTTAATACAAAATTGAATTACAATGAATAATCAAGAAGAAAGAATGTGGATAATGTTGTTTCAAGTCCATCACCTCCGATATGCAATGTTCTTATTATAGATTCGAATGTTGATGTATTTCACACCGCGACATCTCGGAATAACTCTTTGATCAAAAGGGTTAAAGAAGATTTATCTTAAAGGGATGTTGCAGTATTAAAAGAAAAGAAGTTAGTGATACTAATTAAATCTCTCGAGTATGAGAGAGATTCTGCAGGGGAAAATTTTGATGATGTTGATAAGGAAAGGAAGAGATTGGTTGATGAAATGGAATCGACGGTTGATTAATGAGTTCGAATGAAAATAGAGGGAAAGATGAAAGCTATTCAAGAACAAAACATAGAGCTCTATATCTTGATAGATTGTTTGAGGAATGATATGGGTTTATCAAAAATAACATTTAATGGATTTAAAACTGAGTTGGAATCTAAGCTTGAATCTCTATCCAAATGTAATGAAGAAGTTTTGAGAAATTCGGATGATGAAAACAAGGAGTTGAGAGATGAGATTATAAAATTAGAGAATGAATTGAGTGAAAAGGTTTATGATGTTGAACAAGAAAAGGGTGAAATTGATTATTTGAAAATGCAACTTAAAGAGAAGGTTGCAGAGTTGCGTGAGATTGAAGTTGATGGTTTTAATTTAATAAAAAGTTAAAGAAAATAAAAGAGTTATTGAGGCAAAGAAAAAAAAATAGAAATTTTGAAGAGTATTGTTGATAAAGTTGTGAGGGGTTATGAAATTTTTTATAACAACAATAAAGAAATGTTGAGTAGTTTGTAAAAATTCATTTAAAATTTTTGTGAGTCTGAGTTAGTATCTTTGATGAAGAAAATAATTGATGCCAAAGATGAAAGAGTGAGAAGAATTAATGATTTGAAAGAAGAAGAGTTGAAAAATCAGAGGATGAAAAATGATGAAAGGAAATCGAAAGACATAAAAATGGAGGAGATAATAAAAAACTTCAAAAAATTAAAAAAAAGAGTTAGAAGTTAGAAGAATAATGAATGATGATAGAGTGAAGGTGTTGGAGAGAAAGTTAGAAGAAGCAATGAAATTAGTAGAGAGAAGAAAAGTAGAGGTCACATCTACGATGAAGTCCAAATCAAAATAAGTTGTTATTTAGTCAATGAACTTTCTTGTCAGAGGAAGCAAATTGACCAGACAAAGATGGAGAAAAATATTATAGAGAAAAGGATGGAGTCATTTGCGCAAGGTAAACTTATGTAGAACACAAAACATTAGCAGTATTTATTTTATTGTAGTTATTCGTCTTATTTAGGTTGATTTAAGTGTAATTCTATGTAAAATACATTTTCTTCATTAGTTTTAGGTTTTGTAAAATATGAAAATGAAGTTTCAAAGTTTAATTATGAATGGGAGGCAACAAAGTTGAAAATCAAGGGCTTAACTGAAGGTAAATTTTGCTACAATGTAATGATTGTAATCTAATTTTGTTTAGTTTTTTTAGTTTAGAGAATGTGAATTTAGAACAAAGATTGAAAGATTTTTAGTGATAAAAGGGTTTTTGATGAAATGAGAATTTTGGATCTTGTTTCAAGCAAGAATTTTTGTAGTTGCAAATATAACATATAATATATTTAAAAAAAATAGCTACATTTAAAATGACATAGTAAGATATAAACAATAACATTGTTACATTTTTGCAATTATAATGCTTTTGTTCGATCCGATAATGCAGTTAACGAAAGTCTAGAACGTGAAGTGAAAAATATGAAAGAAAAAAGTTCGTTACTTCAAGCAAATGTTGAAGAAACCATTGAAGGTTGAGTGACACTTACTCTTGAAATTCAAATTTGGGTTTCGATTATTTTTATAATTTGTACTCTAGTGTGAGTTTGATGTTTAGTTACAAACTCATTTTTTATTTATTTTTTATAACAGTATTATAAAAAGAGTAATGTAACTATTTCATAAATGTAACAACCCGTGACTTTGGAGACTGGGAAATTAAATTTTTGGGAAAATAAAACTTGATTAAATTGGAGAATTTTAAAATTTGGAAATTGAGGTCCAAAAATTTAAGACGTTTAAGAGGAAATAGAGGTCCAAAAATTTAAAACTTAATTAAAAATTTTGGAAATTCTTTTAAGGGATTTAAGAGGCTTACGGATCAAGCCTTCTCATTTGTGAGAAAGAGAGAAAGAAAAAGGAAGAAAGAAAGAAGAATAAAGGAAGACAGAGAGGAAGACAAGCTTGGAGATTCTGGCCCAAACGCGACATTGAGGATGATCCAACCTTTACAAAATTAAGGCAAGTGGTTAATCTTGCTAAATAATTCATTTGTGTATTTCATTTCATAATTGTGGATAAGAAGATTGGATTTTTGGGTATATTTATCAAAACCTAGATTTTATAGTTTAAATCTTGAAATTGATTTTTATACATGGGTTTAAGGAGTATAACTTGATGAAACTAGATATAGGATGAAAACTGATGTTGGGAACATATTTCGGTTAAGGATAATTGGGTAGAAGAGGTATAAATTGAATTTTGAAAAATTTGGGTTTAGGAGAAATCAGCCATTTTCGTGGCTTGCTGCACTAGCCGAATCGATTCGCCCCTAGCAAATCGATTTGGTATATTGCAGAAGCCTCAGGTCCTTAGGGACGAATCGATTCGCTCCTAGCGAATTGATTCGGAATGTGGTAGACTTACAGGTCTGGTTGGACCGAATCGATTCGCCGGGGCCGAATCGATTCGCTGTTGGGGTTGTTTTGTGCAACTTTTCTAGAATGATCTCCACCCCCTTTTGGTTGGGTTTATTGATTCGGTACCTTCTTTTATGATGTAAGAATATGTTTTGGAGACATATAAGGGGTTTCTCACATGTTATGATTATGGGGACTTCTTAGAATAATTTGGGAAAATATATTTATGTATGCATTGGAGTTGTGTATATAGAGACTATGGGAACCCTCATTGGGAAAATATATTTATGTATGCAAGGGTATGTTGTGAAATTCTAGGCCGACATTTATATCGAATCCTTATAGAAGTAGGATACTATTAAGATACAATTTGGGGACCAATGAAAGAGAGAGGTCGCATATCCTTCATAATGATAAATTCAAGGAATAAATCAGAAAGGCATTAGACTAGGTTATTCACAAGAGTGATTGAACCGTAGTCAAAATCGAGAGCGATGGGACCATATTACCAACTAGAGCAGTGTGTGTAAATCTAGTCTGGGTAGTTGTTATATATCGGTGTGTGATTTACAAAGGTTATTTTTCCCTAAGTGATGAGACCATGAGGTGAATTTAAGATTTAACTTGAGGTTTATAGGCTATTAGTTATGTGCATACCAGTAGTCGAAATAAGTACTAGAGATATTGATGTACTTTCGGATGTAGATGAAATGTGTAGTGATTGTTTACTACACTAAAATTTTGGTGATATCCTTGATGTTGGATATATATATGTTGGAAGACTATTCATATCATAGTACAAATGGATGAATATGCTTCAAGTGAGGGATTGTATTCACATATCGAGGTAAATTAAATATGAGGGGACGACGGCTAGTATATTGAAGATTATGTATACTTATAGCCGAGTTTATAAATCTTATATATACGGATGAGGGATAGTGTGTATATTTATGTGAATATGTGAATATATGTATAATTGTATAATTATGGCTATTGTGTATACTCTTGTGGTGGATATCTAAATCGTATGTGATGGTTTAATTATATGATGGGATCATATGGATGTATATATATTGTGCATGTGAATGATATATATACTTATGTGGTTAAGCATACCCCGCTCATGCAATCATTGGGAAGTTGCGCACGTTGAGGGTGAGCACTCTGGCTCAATGAGCAGAGTGTGGATATTCCCCAGGTCATAGTCGTCCATTGTGTTATTATGTGATTTATATTTTGGGGTGAGACGTGGCGGGTTTGCTCGTCTCATTAACCAGTTAGGAGCTATGACCGCTTCCCGGGACGTCGTCTGTGTGTTTGGCCCCGATGTCGGTGATATTGAGTCCTACCGTGGTTCCCAAGATGGTATGTGAGTATTGACCTGGAAGATGATAGCATGGTGCAGTTTATTGGCGATATATATAGCCGGGTATAGTATGTGCATGGCCATTATACATCATATGTAGTATGTACACTTGGCAATGGGAATAGATGATGGTGGATATATATACGGTTAGAATAAATACCTATATATATATATATATATATAATTATATATCCTACAGGTGAAAGGATATGGAGTACATCTTGGATGATTATGATGTACTAGATTGATGGGGGTTGATGTATCACATTTAAGGAATATTTCAGTTTCATCATCCCAAGGATATTTGTTGGAGATTTGGGGATTTCTCTTAGTTGGTAATCTATATAGTAGTAGTATTGTGTGTACGACATGACCAATCCTTACTAACGACATTGTCAAGGAGTAGTGTAACGGGGGGTGGTTCTTTGTTTTGATTTCGCTTTGCGAGACGCTCCACGGATGAAACATAGTACAATGTTGAGAGTAGAGAGAAGTTTTTTCCTTACTAAATTGAGCATGTTACATGGAGAATAAACTCTTAAAATAAAGCTTAATGTTAATATGCGTAGTAATAAAAAATTGGATGAATGATTAAGTTAAATTGGAAATTCATAAAGCCTAGTATGGCATATATGTTTGTAAAAATAATTAAGTGTGTTTAGAAAGAGTTGGATTCTTGGGAAATGATATGAGGGTAGGTCTTGTCGGCATAAGCTATGCCTATGGTATATTAGATTGTCCATATGGGTGGGGTAACGTAATTAAGACTTCAGGAAGCGAATAGGTTCGCGCCGTTAGATGAGGGGTGAGTTGGGGTCTCACTAGAGTGCGATTCCACTTTAATTACGAAATAAGTGCATTTATATTTATTATGCATGGTTAACACACTTGGTAAACATTTTTACAACTCGGGCTCTGACCCATTTACTTTTCTTTCCTGCATGCATATATATATATATATTACTACAGGTGACCTAAGCATGGATGCTGGATGACCTTCTATCTAGAGTCTTGGGAGCCGTGACAGGTGCGGACTGTTGCGGGATGTAGATAGTAGTCGCTTCCTACTTTTTTGAAAAATCTTGTTAGGAATCATATTGTATATCGGGTTTATACCCAAGAGATATTAATAAATGTTTATATTTATTCCATTTCAGTTATTGTATTGTCTGTGACCCGACAGCTTATTCGGGTTTATTTCTTTCGGGTATAATCATTTGCTCTTACTTATTTCATTTTAATACTAGCACTTTCTTTTACCATAGTATTCGTGTATTCTATCTCTCATTCTATCTGTTTGTATTTGTTTACTATTCTTGGTGTGCTTTATTTAGTTTTTGGCATCCGCTTTGAATACTTTAAGGTAGTTAGCCGTATACTAGTTAGTATAGTGGTTGATGCAGAGAATGAGCCATCAGAGATTCCTGATTTAGTGTAGTATAGGGTTGGCCACGCGTTATTATTTTAAGAGGGTTGTCACAGATGGTATCAGAGCATCAGGTTCTAAAGTCTTTAGGATCTGTGCGGGTTTTTTGCGTTCTTTCGTTAACGTTCTTGATATAAAGCCCTACTATTAGGATTGTTGTGTTCACTGCGTTTATCTTCTTCTGTGAAGTGTATTGACTTGATTGACGTTCTGATAACAATTGCTCTTGTTTCAGACGTCGCCTAGATTATATCATCTAGAAAAGGACAAGATTAGAGATACAATACCCATAACAAATTTTGGGCACACTTTGATCGGGGGTATTTGTTTTTCCCGATCCGGCGGAGATATAGAGGAGTTTTATAGCGGTGATTCAAGGTGATCACAATTGGTTGAGTAAGAAAGGGAAATTTACTCGAATGGTGAATCTTGGATTTAATAAGGTAAGTTATGAGGAGAGGCATGTAGTGAAGTCCTTGGGAGGTTTAGATTGAGAAACCCTTTAATCTTTGTTAGGAAGCCTCGTGATGCTGACTTCTACTGGTGGAAGGTAGGTGGCATTGACAAATTGTTAGGGGTATCGTCTTCATTTAAGAAGAGCGTAAGAAATTAGAGACTCAGGTTCATTGAGTAGGACTGAGGGAGTTTTCGGTATTCGCAATCGCGCTTTGTCCTTCAAAATGGTTAGGAAGGATTTTGAGGAAGGTGTTTCTCTTGTGGAGAAATAGGTTTAGGAAGAATGATTGTCCTGGAAGAAGTAGAGAACTTTAAATAAGGGTCCAAGGATGAAGTAAAGCAATTGGATTATGGAAGTATAAGGTAAAATACTCTTTTTTGGTGTTTAAGTCACGCTTTGTGCGATATTGGGAATGTCGCGCGTAAGGTATGATGAGTAGTAGCCGCTACACCGTTAAGATGTATAGAATTTCCTTGGAGGAGGGAGTGAGTAAGTATGGCCTTTGTATGGCATCTTTTGAGAAATTAGATCGTCTCATGAGGAGATAGTTGAAAGTTATAATAGTGAATTCCGGAAGTGAGGATAATTGGAGGATGTTGAGTAGTGGTTATAAGGTTATTTGTCTTATGGATAGGTTCGGGTGTGTAATTGTAGTGTTCCAATGAGGGAAAAACTTATTTTGTTGAAGGGTGTTGATGTGATGTAAAGGAATTGTATAACTGAATGGTTTAAAGTTCATTGGAATTATTTTGAGCGTAGAATTTAGCTCATAGTTGTGCTAGTTTTGAGAACTAGGTATTGGTTAGAGTATTGTATTTATTGAGGCCTTGTGTCTTAAACATAAGGTATTTGATTGGCGTGTCGAAAAACGCAGAATTGATTTATATTATATTGTGTATAGGCCTTCGGGCAATATCTAAAATTTGAAAGTCTTTTATAAAACCTTAACCCTGGTTCAACTAATCTCAATCCCCGGCATAGCTACATAATAGTGTATTGGGAGGGTTCCTTGTTTGGATTTCGCTTGCGAGACCTCCCCCGCACGAAGGTAGCTAGCGTCAGGAATTGAGAGGAGTTCAACCATTGGGAATTTTTAAACTTTTATACACATATACACTGTTTCTATAGATTATATTGTTAAGAGTTATATTATGATTTGAGGCTAATAGAGCCTGATTATAATTCTACGAGTGGAGCTCGGGTACGGGGTGTATGGGTGCCCTAGGTAGCTAGTTTGTTTTAAAAATTTTATGGTTTGATGGGAGAACTAGGAAGGATCGGTAGAGTGATCCTGAGGGTTGATGTAAGGACTAGATGTGGTCCTAGTCATAATCTAAATTTCGCGAATGAAATTTTTCTAAGGGGGGGAGTATGTAACAACCACTGACTGTGGAGACCAGGATATTAATTTTTTGGGAAAATAAAACTTAATTAAATTGGAGAATTTTAAAATTTGGTAATTGAGGTCCAAAAATTTAAGGCATTTCGGAGTATTCCGGATGATGATTTTGAGTGTACCATCGATCCCAAAAGGGTCGAGATAGTCAAAATGACTGTCAATGGGTTTTATTTCGGCTCCGGCATGTTTTAATGTTAGTTTGACTCGAATTGGAGTAAACTAGTCATTTAAACTGTGCATTAGCATTTAAAAACTGGGTTTATTGTTTTAAAGGACTTAGGAGGCTTACGGATCAAGCCTTCTCATTTGTGAGAAAGAGAGAAAGAAAAAGGAAGAAAGAAAGAAGAAGAAAGGAAGAGAGAGAGGAAGAAAAGCTTGGAGATTCTGGTCGAAATGCGACATCAAGGACGATCCAACCTCTACAAAATCAAGGCAAGTGTTTAATCCTACTAAATAATTCATTTGTGTATTTCATTTCATAAATGTGGATAAGAAAATTGGATTTTTGGGTATATTTATCAAAACCTAGATTTTTGTAGTTAAAATCTTGAAATTGATGTTTATACATGGGTTTAAGGAATATAACTTGATGAAACTAGATATAGGATGGAAATTGATGTTGGGAACATATTTGGGTTGAGGATAATTGGGTAGAAGAGGTATAAATTGAATTTTGGAAAATTTGGGTTTAGGAGAAATCAACCATTTTCGTGGCTTGCTGCACAAGCCGAATCGATTCGTTATGTTGCAGAAGCCTCAAGTCCTTAGGGATGAATCGATTCTCCCCTAGCGAATCGATTCGGTATGTGGCAGACTTACAGGTCTGGTTGGACCGAATCGATTCGCTGGGGCCGAATTGATTCGTTGTTGGGGCCGAATCGATTCGGAAACAAGGCTGTTTTGTGCAACTTTTCTAGAATGATCTCCACCCCATTTTGGTTGGGTTTATTGATTCGGGACTTTCTTTTATGAGGTAAGAAATATCTTTTTGAGACATATAAGGGGTTTCTCACATGTTATGATTATGGGGACTTCTTGGAATAATTTGGGAAAATATAGTTATGTATGAATTGGAGTTGTGTATATAGAGATTGTGGGAAACCTCATTGGGGTTAGGAATCCTAATTACAGATCAAAAGTGAGTATAGATATGATTTGAGGTTAAGAACTCTTATAGAGAGTTGCGAAGGTATGTTGTGAAATTCTAGGCCGACATTTATATCGAATCCTTATAGAGGTAGGATACTATTAAGATACAATTTGGGTACCAATGAAATAGAGAGGCTACATATCCTTCATAATGATAAATTCAAGGAATAAATCAGAAAGGCATTAGACTAGGTAATTCACAAGAGTGATTGAACCGTAGTCAAAATCGAGAGCGATGGGACCATATTACCAACTAGAGAAGTGTGTGTAAATCTAGTCGGGGTAGTTGTTATATATTGGTGTGTGATTTACATAGGGTATTTTTCCCTAAGTGATGAGACCATGAGGTGAATTTAAGATTTAACTAGAGGTTTATAGGCTATTAGTTATGTGCATACCAGTAGTCGAAATTAGTACTAGAGATATTGATGTACTTTCGGATGTAGATGAAATGTGTAGTGATTGTTTCCTACACTAAACTTTTGGTGATATCCTTGATGTTGCATATATATATATATGTTGGAAAACTATTCACATCATAGTACAAATGGATGAATATGCTTCAAGTGAGGGATTGTATTCACATATCGAGGTAAATTAAATGTGAGGGGACGACAGCTAATATATTAAGGATTATGTATACTTATAGCCGTGTTTATAAATCTTATATATACAGATGAGAAATAGTGTGTATATTTATGTGGATATGTGAATATATGTATAATTGTATAATTATGGCTATATGTGTATTCTCCTGTGGTGGATATCTAAACCGTATGTGATGGTTTAATTATATGATGGGATCATATGGATGTATATAGATTGCGCATGTGAATGATATATATACTTATATGGTTAAGCATACCCCGCTCGTGCTATCATTGGGAAGTTGTGCAAGTTGAGGGTGAGCACTCTGGCTCGAGGAGCAGAGTGTGGATATTCCCCAGGTCATAGTCGTCCATTGTGTTATTATGTGATTTATATTTTGAGGTGAGACGTGGTGGGTATGTCTCGTCTCATTGACAGGTTAGGAGCTATGCCCGCTTCCCGGGACGTCGTCTGTGTGTGTTTGGCCCCGATGTCGGTGATATTGAGTCCGACAGTGGTCCCCAGGATGGTATGTGAGTAATGCCCTGAAAGATGATAGCATGGTGCAGTTTATCGGCGATATATATAGCGGGGTATAATATGTGCCTGGCCATTGTACATCATATGTAGTATGTACACTTGGCTATGGGAATGGATGATTGTGTATATATATACGGTTAGAATAAATACCTATATATATATTTATATATCCTATAGGTGAAAGGATATGGAGTATTTTATGGAGTACATCTTGGATGATTATGATGTACTAGATTGATAGGGGTTTATGTATCGCATTTAAGGAATATTTCGGTTACATCATCCCAAGATATTTGTTGGAGATTTGGGGGTTTCTCTTAGTTGGCAATCCATATAGTAGTAGTATTATGTGTACGACATGACCGATCCCTACTAACGACATTGTCAAGGAGTAGTGTAACGGGTGGGTTCCTTATTTGGATTTCGCTTTGTGAGACGCCCCACGCATGAAACATAGTACAATGTTGAGAGTAGAGAGAAGTTTTGTCCTTACTAATTTGAGCATGTTACATGGAAAATAATCTCTTAAAATAAAACTTAATGTTAATATGCGTAGTAATAAAAAATTAAATGAATGATTAAGTTAAATTTGAAATTCGTAAAGCCTAGTATGGCATATATGTTTGTAAAACTAATTAAGTGTGTTTAGAAAGAGTTGGATTCTTGGGTAATGATAGGAGGGTAGGTCTTGTGGGCATAGGCTATGCCTACGGTATGTTAGATTGTCCTTATGGGTGGGGTAACTTAATTAAGACTTCAGGACGCGAATAGGTGCACACCGTTAGATGAGGGGTGAGTTGGGGTCTCACGAGAGTGCGATTCCACTTTAATTATGAAATAAGTGCATTTATATTTATTATTCATCGTTAACGCACTTGCTAAACATTTTTACAAATCGGGATCTGACCCGTTTACTTTTCTCTCCTCCATGCATATATATATATATATATAAATATATATATTACTACAGGTGTCCTACCGCATGGATGCTGGATGACCTTCTATCCAGAGTCTTGGGAGCCGTGACAGGTGCGGACTGTTGCAGGATGTAGATTGTAGTCGCTTCCTACTTCTTTGAAAAATCTAGTTAGGCCTCATATTGTATATTGGGTTTACACCCAAGGGATATTTATAAATGTTTATATTTATTCCATTTCAGTTATTGTATTGTCTGTGACCCGACAACTTATTCGGGTTTATTTCTTTCGGGTATAATCATTTTTACTTACTCATTTCATTTTAATACTAGCACTTTCTTTTACCATAGTATTCATGTATTCTATCTCTCATTATATCTGTTTGTATTGGTTTACTATTCTTGGTGTGCTTTATTTAGTTTTTGGCATCCGCTTTGAATACTTTAAGGTAGTTAGTCGTATACTAGTTATTATAGTGGTTGATGCAGAGAATGAGCCATCTGAGATTCCCGATTTATTGTAGTATAGGGTTGGCCACCCGTTATTATTTTAAGTGGGTTGTCACAAATGGTATCAGAGCATCAGGTTCTAGAGTCTTTAGGATCTGTGCGGGTTTTTTGCGTTCTTTCGTTAACGTTCTTGATATAAAGCCCTACTATTAGGATTGTTGTGTTCACTACGTTTATCTTCTTCTATGAAGTGTATTCACTTGATTGACGTTCTGATAACAATTGCTCTCATTTCAGACGTCGCCTAGATTATATCATCTAGGAAAGGATAAGATTAGAGATACAATACCCATAGCAAATTTTGGGTTCGCTTTGATCGGGGGTATTTATTTTTCCCGATCCGGCGGAGATATAGAGGAGTTTTCTTGCGGTGATTCAAGGTGATCTATAGGTGGTTGAGTAAGAAAGAGAAATTTACTCGAATGGTGAATCTTGGATTTAATAAGGTAAGTTATGAGGAGAGGCATTTAGGTGATTGAAGATTTTTTTTAAAACTTTCACTTTTAGTAACTTTCCATTTTTGGGTTCTTGGAAGGGTATTAGATTTGTATAGGACATTTTATTCACAATTCGGATTATTTTTTATTTGTACTGGAATAGACATAGGGGGAGATTCGTAAGGAAAAAATTTCCTTTGTCCCGAGGTTACATTGTGTATGTCTTCTACCGTTACAACCTTCAAAGGAAGTTCACATTCATACGTTCAAGAAGGAGGATTCAAATATCAAACGACTTCAACAATAGTCTTCTACGAGATTGATTTTGGTAAGGAACGAATTTAAGTTTGGAAAATGTTTTACGATTGTATTGGGATATTTTTTCTAAACTCATTTTTCTAAGTTAAAATATTTTTTGGAAGAACTATAGGCAAGCATTTAAAAATAATATTTTTTCGCTTCAGTTGTTTAAACGATAAAGCAATTTATTTCAAATGACATGCTAATGTCATTCAAACGACCTCATTTAATGACATCACATGCCCTTTCTTAGGTTATGAGAAGGGTCGTTATTTGTTTACTTCAATGACCACTTACTGTTTGGTATTTTAATAGGTCGTTAGTTGAGTTATTTAAACGACTTCTAATGTCATTCAAACAACATCAATAAGTCGTTCGAACGAGAACCACGACCTCAAGCTTTTAATTTTGGTATAAATACTTATTATGTGAGACTTTTTCATCGAGACTTCTACTGCAGAAAAACTGCATATCTATAGACTTTTAGTCTTCACTTTTTAGGGTCAATTTATGTTTTTGATTCACAAAAACCATCCGATATACCTTTGTGAATCCATTTGGAACCCAAATCACTTATGTGTTGATGTTTCTCTTATAAAGAAGAATTCTCTACTATTGGATTGGTAGTTCTTGCGGGAGTTATTGCTGATGAGTTCGGTCAATAGGGATACTCACGGGTATTCGTTGCTAAAGGAGGTGCTGCGGTTCTTGAGGTTCTTAAGGGGATCTTTGTTAGTTCTAGGTTGCGGTCTATGTCAAGTTTTTGCGAGAAATTCATTGTAGATTTCTCTAGTGTGTTGTAGGTTGCGATTTGCAAACATTATTGAAATAAATGTTTTTACCCAAATGTTTTTTTTCTAAAATTGTGTTTGTTTGCTTTGCATGCTTGATTTATTCAAATACGTGCATAATTAGGGTTCAATTAAATTGGATTGAAGATTGATTCTAATTAAATAGGTTTTAATATTGGAAATTTGTGAATCCCATAAATAATTGATATCACGTATTCTAAAATTGGTATGAGAGCAGGTTTCACCAAATTATCGTGAGATCCTTTTTAGCAAAATTTTTGTGGTATAAATCATTTTGAATATTTTGATTTTTGAAAAATCACAATTTTTCTTATAGAAAACTTATATAATCTGATTCCCGTATTTGATGGCATGAATTCTGCCTATTGAAAAGCTCGCATGAGATCTAGTGTAAAGGCTATTGATGAACGTGTCTGGTTAATATGTGAAAGAGGGTGGACTCCTCCCATTGTCACCGTTGATAATGTCACCAGTCCCAAACCTGTGTCTGACTGGACTGAGGATGATTATAAATGGATTACCTTTAACTCCCGTGGCCTTAGTGCAATTTCTGGAGTCGTCACACCTTACGAGTTCCACCATATTATGTTGTGCACCACGTCTAAAGAGGCAGGGGATATCCTCCAATTGACACATGAGGGTACCAACATAGTTAAGACTTCAAAATTACAAAATTTGACCACCCAGTTTGAGACTACCACTACGTTAGAGTTCGAGTGTTTTAACGAGTTTTATGCTAGGTTATCAGACATAGTTGACATAAGTTTTAATTTGGGTGAGAAAATTGAAGAGTCAAGAGTTGTTAAAAAGATTTTGAGGTCACTCCCGAAACATTTTATTCCCAAGGTCATTGTTTTGAACTCATTAGGGATATTAGATACACTTAGGTTAGAAGAACCCGTAAGAGATCATCAAAATTATGAGATTGACATGTTTCCTAACACTGTTAAGCCTACTTATAGAGGGATTGCACTTAGGGCTCAATCTAGAAAGAGTTAGGAAGCGTCTAAGAAGAAGAAGAAAAAGAAGAAGAAATAGAGAGTTTGTGAGTCTGAGTCTGAGGGAGATTTTGATTTTGATGATGTGGCCTTGTTTGCTAAATTTTTTAAAAATTTTCTCAAATTTTCCAAAGAAAATTCTTCCAATAAAAAGATTTTTGAGAAAAATGAAAAGAAAGAGGACAATGAGAGAGAAGAGAAAGAGCAAGAGGTGAGATGTTTTGAGTTCAAGGGCAAAGGGAACAAAACATTTTAATATCCCGCTATACTAAAGATATACGGCAAGAAAATTGCTATACCGGCCACTCTTAATGATAGTGACATCTAGATGATTGATTTAGGGGATGAATCATCACATGGTATATGTGTTGCCTTTATGGCTAGTCACTTGAGCACATCTTATTTATCCCATGATGATGAGGACACTTGTATACATAAGAGCCCCGGTGATGATTTGAGTGTTTCGAGTGAGAGTGAGGGTGAGAGTGAAGTGAGGGTGAAAGTGATCTCTTAAGATAATTTAGAGATTTATACGTCGAGACTTTAAAGATGAAGACGTTGAACAAGGAGTTAGGTCATAAGGTGTTAGATTTGGAGAAAGTGATAGAAGTTGTGAGGGAGTATGAGGTGTCAGCGAGTCAACTCGTGAAGGTGAGAGTTTCTTTATGTGAGCAATTGATCATCTTAGGTCGAGAAAAGAGTGAACTTAAATTTTGTGTAAGCCACCTCGAGAGAGATCTCGAATGATCCCAAGAAGTCAAGGTCACTATAGAGGACACATCTATGAAGGTTGAAAATATGCTCATCGGTCACGCTTTGGGTAATGTTGAGAGACTAGAAATAGGTTATGATGGTGCATCTACTTATCATGTTGCACCCAAGACAATTCCCGAGTTTATGACATATACATATGGATCTCGACCTCACCCACCCAGGCATCTATTTCCTCATAGGAGAGCGCATCGTGGACATTTTGAGAGAGGTGTTCTTAGACCCGTTTATATTGGTTCACATTACAAGAAGAGCGAACACCTTAAGGAATTTTACTTTAAGATGGGTAGTGTAGAGGGGGATTGGAGGTAATCCTGAGATTAGGAATAATCCACCCATTGCCAACAGTGTTTGGGATTAGGACGGCGTGGAATCTCAAGCGTGGCAGCTCAAGCGAGGCAGCTCAAGCGTAGCATCTTGGCATGGCAACTCATACTTTAGTTTGTTGGTTCCTTAGTCATATTGTATCTTTGTTTATATTGGCTATGAGCTATAACGATTATAATGATGTAACGAGAATAATGAATTTGTGTGAGGTCAAACGGTACTCGCGAGAGACCAGGCTTGGCAGGGCATGGGAGAACTTTCATGCTCTATCGAACTACCTCACCGTGGGAACTTTAGAGGGACTTGGTTTGGAGGATTGAGAAGTGGGACCTCGTTGGGACTTGTCCTGACCGTCATAGATACACCTGGTAAAATACCAAAGGATCCTCACCGTGGAACCTCGAGCGGAGCAGCCTTGAGTTCCATCGGGTGTTTAGCTATGAACCAAATAGCCACCTACTCAATGTCACAACTACTGTAGGTGATGTCACTAGCCAGCTAAACAATGTCAGACATGCACTTGAGTAAACCACCGTGGTATTTGGGGCTGTCAGACAGTTGGTAAGCAACCTCTGCGGCAACAGCCCCCTAACACACAGTGGTTAGGCAAAAGGCATATCTTTGCATTTAATGTTTATGACGTGGAGACAACTAGGGCATTAGGTATTTAATGTTGGTGACATAAAGTATGAGGGATGTCTTTCACATGCATTAATGACTGAGTTGCCTCGGGGGTGGCGTGGGAGCTATTTAAGGACCCCAACCACCTCCAAGGAAAATGGTTCTTTTATGAGAGTTGAGGATTTATTGCTAGAGAGAGTTATTACAAACCGGAGAGTTTCACCCACTCACCATTGTTATTTATTACAAAGATTTTAATACTTGACAGAGATTCTTGAGGGTGTTGGGTCTGTTTCCTACATGCCTACCAAGGTGTATCTAGGGTGCTTACTTCTCACTCCCTCTTACTAAGTTATTTCTAAGTTTCATTACTACTTTTTGAGTTAAACATGAAATATTTGAGAGTTTTAAACTATTTTATCTTCATTAGGCTTGTGTTGGCATGTTCTATCACTAATCCAAAGTCTTGGGCTAATTAACTTATCGTTACCATTCTCAAAAGGGGTTACGCCTCCATTTATAATCTAAAGTACCCTCTTACATCTGGCGACTCTACTGGGGATCCTTTCTTCTGAGTAAGAAGTATGGTCCAAGATAATGCTACTCGAAGACTCAACTTTGATGATATCCAACATAATGAAGAACAGGCCACGAGAGAACAAGAGGCCCTAAGGGATGGGGCTCCTAGAGTAGAGGTACCTCCGGTTCTGACGACGTCTGGTGTTCCTAGGGTAACACAACCTTCCACGAGTGCGGGGCTAGGATCCACTCAGATTGCGCACCTCATGAGAAAGTTTTATGTGTTTTTTCAAACTCTAGTAGCTTCAACCATACTGGGAGGATTGGAGGCTAACGCTTTCGTAACACCAGGGGTGGCTCCAACGGCCCCACTAAGTGTAGAGGTTGCGGGAACGATCCCAGCAAGCGTACCCTATGTTGTGATTCCAGCAGTGGGAACCTCAGGAGTTTCAATGGCACCACCTGTAACGTTCATTTCAGTTGCAACGGGCACTCGACCCGTGGCCCTGTTGCCGGTTGCTCCGATGGCCTCGCCCATGAAGGAAATGAGAAAAGATATGTAAAAGGAAATGATGAAGTTCATGCAGGCTTCCTCACAATCTGTGAGCGAGGTAGCCTCGGTCTACAACGACTTTCGGACTCCTTACCCTCAGGACTACAATGATGAGCCTTATCCAAAGGATTATATTCTTCCTATCTTTGAAAAATACAAAGGAAAGGGTGGAAACCCAAAGGAGAATATTAAACGTTTCATGGAGCACTTGGGGACATATTGCAACAATAAGAAGCTCAGGTTGAGAGAGTTTTCCAAATCCCTAACCGATAAAGCGTACACCTAGTTTTCGCACTTGGCTCCCATGAGTGTTTCCACGTGGGAGGAGATGCATGTGTTGTTCACCCAGAAGTTCGTTCTAGCGAAAGACGAGTTTAATCTGACCCAGTTGGGGAGAGAGAAGCAACGACCCGGGGAAGACGTGGTGGCCTACTTTCGAAGGTTCAGGGAAACATCCCTCGATGTAAGAGAGGAGGCCAAAAAGTCTAAACTATTACAGATCTGTGCAGAAGGACTGCTTCTTGAGTATGTAATACCCCGTACTTTTGACTATAATTATTTTTGGGATTAAGTAATTAAATTGTGTATTAATTGATAATTAATCCGGGTTATAAATACTAATGAGATGCGAATTGGTATTTGATTATGTGCATATATGGTTATATATGTATTTGGTATTATAAAATTTGTCGTGAGATTCATATACGACAATTTGGAAATTTTGTTGAGACGCGTGGGACCGTCGCGTCACGGTATAATATTTTGATAATAAAAAGTGAATTTAAAATCTATAATCTGTATGGTCATTTTGAGTGCGCCAACGCGTCCGGAAGGATCGAGATAGTCAAAAAACACTAGCCGGGGGTATAGTTTGGGTCCCGGGGTATTTTTAGGCCATACCGGTAACTTAAAGGGTATTTTAGTAATTTGGTATTTTTGGGTAATTAAAAGTGACGAAAATTGAGAGTTGTAATCTGATAAGGATTTGACCCAACCAACCCTTATTAACCCAACAAGCCACGGAGGTTTATTAAATTAGGTTTTCATAAGTTCCCCCAATGCAAACCCTAGCCACCATAGCTTTTTTGGAGAAGAAAGCTTGGAGAAGGAGAGAGAGAGAGGAATTCTGCAGAAATTCTACACCGAATCCACACCAAATTCAGAAATCAAACCAAGGCAAGTGACTTTATTTCATTTAAATTCGGAGAATGTCTTTTCCATGTTAGAAATTGAAGAATCTTGATTGTTCTTGAAAGATTAAAAGAAAACCCATGAAACTTGAAGTTATTATTGAATGTTGGGATAGGTTTGCATGTAGAAACATTGTTGGGAGATTTAATTTCGGAGATTTCATATCTAGGTGTTGTATAAACGAATTAAAATCTGGTAATTTATGATGAGAAAAAGTTAGGGTTTATGTTCTTGAAGAAAATTGGGAAATAGTATAAAATCTTGTAATTTAATGATGTTTAGGTTGCATTGATACCTTAAAAGATGTTAGTTTATGACTTTAGCATGATTTAGTATGATTAGAGGACTTAAATCGCTGTTAGAACGGACTTCGGAGCAGACTTGAGGAGTAAAAATGGTGAAAAAACGAATTGGAGAATAATCTGGGCCGAAACTGGCCACTCGTTAGAAGCAGCCCCCAGGTCGTTCGAACGAGCTCGTTCGAACGAGCTTCTAACGAGTTGACCAGACGTTGCTAACGAGGAGGGATTTTCGTTCGATATCTCGTTCGAACGAGATATCGTTAGAAGGGTCAGTTCGTTCGAACGAACTGGGATCTCGTTCGAATAGCCTCGTTCGAACGAGACTTCTAACGACCTGACAGTCCAAACTCGTTCGAAGCCTCGTTCGAACGAGACTTCTAACGAGTTGACTGTTTGACCCTTTTTGGACTGTTTTGACTTTTGGAGTTCCGGGAACTGGTTCAAGGGTAGAGTTATCATTCCTTTGATGATATAGTGATTGATTTGGGACTTTTGGGTTATTGAGATGAGTAAATCATACACTAGAGTTATATTCAATGAACCGTTTGGGTTGAGACGTGAGTGTCTACTACGATGTGAGGATAAATTATGGCACATATAATTATGAACCGGAATAAAATAAGTTGTGATAATTATAATTAGTACGAGAGTGCAATATGTACTACGAATATAATACGGTATTACTAAGATGTGTGTTTACTTAGTATTGATATATGGATTGTATGTATGACATACCTACCATACTTGCTATCACGGGAGGTTTCGTTCGCTTAGGACCCTCTAATACTTGTGTGCCTACGGGGGGGATATAGACTGGTACCTTGATGAACATAGGTCATAGAAAGACTTATTGTGATATTAATAAGTCCGTTGACCATGGGAGCGCAGGTATGTGCGTGACCCATGTGATGGTGACTGTGTTCGCCTCCATTATTTGTGATGTTGTTATCGGTAAACTATTCCTGAGAGATTCGGAATATGTAATCCTTATGTACGTGATGTACAGGGATGGATAGCAGAGTATGTGTGCACTACAGCTAAAATTGTGGGGTGCTTGTATTGTATATTTATGAAATGAATAATATACATTATATTAATGGGAATCCTCATGTTAATGTTGTAACTGTATTACGGTATTGTTTCGAGATATATAAGGAGTTGACTGATACTTATATATATGGCATAATTAGTAACTGAGTTTACCTTAAACCTCTATTTAATTACGAGAGTTGATTAGGTTAAATGGAACTAAGTAATATGGGTAGAACCTTTGGCAGTCTCACTAGTTATGTTGTCAGTTAGCTAGTAGTATGGGTCGTTATAGATGGGTACTTACGTTAGGAGTGCACAGTTAGACGAGAGGTGAGAATATCATGCGAGTGTACGTCCTAACATGTACTTTGCATTTAATGTTTTAAATGTTTTTAAAGCACTTGCAGGTTTTTAAAATATAACTCCACATTCGGGCTCTGACCCGTTTGCTTTTCAAATCTCTTTTTCTTGTAAAACCTTTTTAGGTGCCCAGCCACAAGGACACCAAGCATAGATTATCCATTCAGGTGACGAACTGTAGCTGCTTGTGGAAGCTACAGGGATTTGCATGTAGACGCTTCTATCTTTTGGATTCCAGAGTCACCATCTATCAGTTGTAGGGCGTGTTGCCCATTTCTTTAGAGACATCTTTTATATTTCAGTTTTCAGACTTTAGCATTTATTGTTTCAGTTTATTTATTTGAGTTGTGGGATTGTAGTGAGGAGTTTTTCCTCCAGACTTTATTTACTGTTATGTGATGGTTATTCATTTTACTTCAGTATGGTGAATGGTGTTATTTACTTCTTCATTACTCTTGTTGAATGTTAATCAGATTTAATAAAATTTGGCACTCACTTTTTAAATACTAGGTGGTTAGTAATAATAAAACGTTTTCGACAGTGATGCTATTAACTGAGCCAACTTGGCATTTTGAATTAATTTTATAAAGGAGTAGCTACCCGGTGTTTAATTAGTCGGGGTGTCACAGGTGGTATCAGAGCATCAGGTTCTAGTGTCCTTTAGGATCTGTACGGCTATTATGTTTCCGCTACGTTTCTTTGATATAGAGCCCTATATTTTAGGACTGTTGTATTCTTTTTATGTATGCTTCGTTCTTCAGCTATATTAAGTTTATAAACCGTGAACTTATAAACTTCATTCTTATTTCAGATGCCTCCACGACGTGCACGACGAGTTCCCAGGAATGCAGTGCCCGAACCCCAGCCCGCTCCAGTTCAGGGCATGTTGAACGCCGCTGAGGTTGCAGCTATAGTAGCTCAAGCGGTAAATGCCGCGATTGCCATTATTCAGCAGGCACCACCACCAGCACCGGCGCCGGTTGCCGCGCCAGTACAGGTTAATGCATTCCCGTCTGCCTGGGAGCGTGTACGTGACGCTTTTCAGAAAACGCATCCGCCAGAGTTTGCTGGTAGCTCAGATGTGGTAGTCTCGAGCCAATGGAGGAAGGACATACAGAGGCATTTGAGGATGCATGAGTGCACCGATGTTCAGAAACAGGTGCTAGCTACTTTCAAGCTAGTAGGATCTGCGCTACAGTGGTGGGAGTCTATTACCACCGCGGAGGAGAGGGATACCCTCACGATACAGGAGTTCTGGGTGCGGTTCGACCGCAAATACTTTCCGTCCGCAGTTCATACAGAGATGAGGAGGAAGCTGATGAGTTTGAAGCAGGAGAGCAAGACAGTGGCCGAGTATGAGGCCGAGTTCACTAACCTGTTGAATATCGTTCCAGACGAGATTCCAACAGAGAAGAAGAAGATAAAGAAGTTCACTGATGGGTTGAATTGGAGGATCGGTTAGCATCTGCTAGGGAACCTATCGTTGGCCACGTATTCTGATGTGGTTAACGCTGCACTATTGCACTGCCAGGACCACCGTTTTCATATGGCCGAGGGCAAGCGGTCAGGGGAGTCTAGCCATCAGGGCAGGACTGGAGGACATGGTGCCAGCGGGGCACAATCGGGTCAGGGGCAGAGACAGACTGAGCAGGGCTCCCAGCAGGGGGATAACAAGAGGTTTCGGTCAGGGAACTATAGGCAGGGTCAGGGAGGTTTCCGCCAGGGCCATCAGGGTCCAAATGGCCAGCAGGGCCAACAGGGACAGAATGGGCAGCAGTTTCACCAGGGCCAGCAGGGCCAAGGGAGGAATGGTAACGGCCACCAGGGCCGGGGACAGCAGGGGCAGAGGGGAGGGAATTTCCCAGGGAAGTGCTTTACTTGTGGCAAGACTGGCCATAAGAAGCAGTATTGTCCTGATAGGGGCAGGGCCCCACAGTAGCAGCAGCAGGGTGCTCGCCAGGAGCCACAGAGACCTATGTTTCCCGCCGCCCTTCCTGCACCGCCACAGATGGCAGCATTGCCACCCATTCCGGCAGTCCCAGCTCAGCAGGGTCAGCTACAGTATGGACGTGTCTACAATGTTCACCAGGCTGCAGTTCCACAGGCACCGCCCGCAATCGAGGGTACGTTTCCTATCCATGGCACTATGGGTCGGGTGTTATTTGATACGGGTGCTACACACTGTTTTATTGCTACACACTTCGCGAAAGCTTTAGGATTGCTAGCTATGGCAGAGAGCACAGTGACGTGTGTCGACACACCATTAGGGAGTGGGTCACTTATTTTCTTTATATGCCAGGGAGTCGGGGTAGAGGTTGGTGGTTTGGTATTGCCTGCAGACATGTTAGTGTTAGACATGCATGTTCACGATGTGGTCATCGATATGGATTGGCTCGTAGCAAATAGGGCCATGATTGATTGCTTCAGCGGGAGCATTGTTTTTGCCATTCCGGGGCAAGAGATGTTTATAGTGGCGATGCCTCGCCCAGAGGGAGGATCGACCGCTCATCTGTATTACATAGAGGAGGATACCTCTAAGGAGGTTGTTATTCCTTTAGATTCGATCCCGGTTGTCAGGGAGTATTCGGATGTGTTTCAGGAGATACCAGGCTTACCACCCAGTCGAGAGATAGACTTCGTATTGATTTGCTACCGGGTACGAGACCTATAGCACGTGCACCGTACCGTATGGCTCCAGCTGAGATGCGAGAGTTACGGGATCAGATAGAGCAGCTGTTAGGGCAGGGCTTTATTCGCAGGAGTACCTCGCCTTGGGGCGCTCCAGTCTTATTTGTGAAGAAGAGGGATGGTTCACTGAGATTGTGCGTGGACTACCGAGAGTTGAATAAGGTCACGATACGGAATAAGTATCCGTTGCCTCGAATCGATGACTTATTCGACCAGTTGAGAGGAGCTTCTTTCTTCTCGAAGAATGACTTGAGGTCAGGATACCATCAGTTGCGTATCAGGGAGGAGGATGTCTCGAAGACTGCGTTCTTGTCGAGATATGGTTCTTATGAATTTCGGGTTATGCCTTTCGGCTTGACCAACGCTCCAGCAGTGTTTATGGACTTGATGAACAGGGTGTTCAGGGATTTCCTAGATCAGTTTGTCATTGTCTTCATTGATGACATTCTGGTTTACTCTCAGACAGAGGAGGAGCACGCCGAGCATTTGAGGAAGGTTTTGCAGACACTTCGTCAGAACGAGCTGTATGCAAAATATGAGAAGTGCGGGTTTTGGCTGAAGAAAGTCCAGTTCTTGGGTCACATTATTTCCGATCAGGGAATATCAGTTGATCCGGGAAAGGTATCAGCGGTGAGGGACTGGGGACAGCCCACGACACCAACGGAGATTCGTAGTTTCTTGGGTTTATCAGGATACTACAGGAGGTTTATTCAGGGTTTCTCGGAGATAGCAGGCCCTTTGACACATCTTACTCGTAAGGGTGTGCCATACATCTGGAGTGATGCCTGTCAGTTGGCATTCGATGAATTGAAGGACAAATTGACCTCAGCACCTGTGTTAGCATTTCCGAGACCGGGAGTTGAGTATTTAGTTTACACCGATGCGTCTTTGCAAGGACTGGGAGGTGTATTGCAGCAGGAGAGACAGGCCATAGCTTATGATATACCCATATTTACCCCCTGACTGCCGGGATCAAGGCAACCCCTTCAGACGACCCTCCGAGGGGCCGACCCCTCATTTGGCTCCATATGACCCCTCCTGGACTCGGCCTTCAGTAGGACCGGACGACCCTCCGAGGGGCCGACCCTTCAACAGGACCCGGACGACCCTCCGAGGAGCCGACCCTCCGAGGGGCCGACCCTTCAGCAGGCCCCGGACGACCCTCCGAGGGGCCGACCCTTCAGCAGGCCCCGGACGACCCTTCGAGGGGCCGACAGTACGAGGCTTAAATTGGACCATACTCACTACCAGGGGGAACTTTGCCCTCGGCCTCATATCATAGGCCGAGGATGACATCATCTCAGCGCGTGGTTTGGGAGACGCGTGGAACAGTGCGCGTGAGGCTCATATGACACGTGGAAGACCGTTACAACCGAATCACCCCCTCACGTGAGGGAATATTATGTCATCATTTGGCATCTACAGGTGTCAATAGGGGATTGGCTAGATCATTATTCACATGCACCATGCTTACCTGGGGGGTACACTACACCCCCCAAGACCTATATATACTTGTCACCCCTAACCCTACAGGGGATCGATCCATGAACAGTAGCCCTAGCTAAAACTCTGCTTGTACACACACAATAGAGAGAGAAAGAGAGGGTTATGTGCATTGTATCCAAGGCCATTAGTGCCCATACTTAGTGGATCACACACTCACAGTGGATGTAGGCCAAATTGGCTGAACCACTATACATCATTGTCTTATTCCCTCTTATACTCATCCCCTTCTATACACTTACATACTTATACACTCATACACCTCTATGGCTGCCATGGCTGCTATTGTTTGAGCTCACTAACACTTATCTGGTGGTGCTAAATCTTAGCATCATCAGTTTGGCGCCGTCTGTGGGAACGAGAAGACATCTCTTCCTTTGTACAGCTTGACCTCACTGGGCACTCTGGTGGTGAACCAACACTCCCCCTGAGAGGAGGTGTTTCACCATTGAAAGAGACCCACTAAGGTTCCCAAGCTAACCAGTATTCTCTTCAGTTCAGCTCTTCATAGCTCAAGCACATGGCACCTGAGATGCTACCGCCACCACTTCCCCCGCCGGATGATGGGGGAAGGCCCAGTTCCAGTCAGCCACCACCTCAGTCGGAGATGGCTGATGTGGCAGCAGCCCTAAAGTCTCTGGCAGCCAGCCAGCGGATGATGCAGGAGCAGTTTACAGCTCTAAGTCAGAATATACTGAGACCACCAGGGGTCTCACCTGAGATGATTACTCCGGCAGCAGCTCCAGGACATCATGAGGCCAGGGGACCACCCCAGGCACCACATAAAGACCTGCCACCCCCTCAGCGGCGTAGGGATGTTGCTGACCCCCGCCGTTTACGCCTGGGGAGGCAAGGAAACCCTTGCCCTGAGGACAGGTATGATGATCTGGAGGAAGAAGAGGCTCCAGTAGAATGCTGGGAGCCATATGAGGTCTCCAACAATACAGTACGACCCCTCCAGGACAGTAGAGGAAAGTGCGGGAGACCAAACCCTGATGATCGCCCAAGAGGCTCTGCTTTTGACCGCCTGAGCAGGGGGTCGGCCTTCGAGAGGCTGGGCCCAGTGAATGACCTGCGAGACAAGTTGTCCAAGTCAAGAAGCGCAGCGAGATCTAGGAAAGAAGCGGAAGGCCGACCCCAAAGACGGGATGACGGCCAAAGGGAAGTAAATAGCCGACACAGGCCTGCCATGGCGGAGCCCTCCATCCACCTCCGAGAGGCAGCAGGGGATAACATCGGCCAGGCCGACCCTGTGAGGCCTTGGAATGACTCAATCCGGAGGTTAGAGGATAAGATTGGCGACATACTGAAGAGCCGGGACCCTCTTCAGAGGGGATACACCATGGGCTCACCCTTTGTGGCAAAGATAGTCAACTTCCCCACGCCATCGAAGTTCAAGCCTCCCGTGGTCACCCCAAGATACGATGGGAGCACCAACCCTGTCCACCACGTGGAAATGTATCAGTCGGCGGCAGACATATACTCTATCTCAGATGAGATGAGGTGTCGTGCCTTCTCTGGTACCTTGACAGGGGCTGCGCATGTTTGGTACACGTCTCTTCCAAAAAATTCTATTGGAAACTTTAAGCAGTTGGCAGACCTGTTCATCCATAATTTCTGCTTTGGGGTGAGGCCACAGAAGAAGACCACACACCTGCTCTATGTTAAGCAGGGAAAGAACGAGACTCTGAGAGACTACATAGCCAGATTCAATAAAGAGAAGCTGGAGGTGGAAGACTATGAGGAGAGCATAGCTATGACAGCCCTGATTGGAGGGCTCCAGAAGGGGAAGCTATTATGGAAGCTTGCCGAAGACCCTCCGAGGACGATGGCTGAGCTGTTGTCAACAGCAGGGAAGGTGATGAACGCCGAAGAGGCAATGGCCGCAAAACATGAAGACGAAAAAGGAGGTGCAAGTGGGAATAAATACCCCAAGAAGAACAAAGAGGGGAAGAAGAGGACCATGGATGATAAGTTCGCGGGGTACACCCCTCTGACGGTCAGCTGTGAACAGATCCTCAATGAGATAAAGAGTGACCGGACACTGAAGTGGCCTGAGAAGCTGAGGGCAGCCCCCGGCAAGAGAAATAGGAACCTGTGGTGTGAATTTCACCAAGACCACGGCCACGTAACAGACAAATGCTTTGCTCTGAAAGATGAGATTGAGAAGATGCTGAAGGAAGGGAAGCTCAGAAAGTACGTCGACAAAGCCGACTTCAAGAGGGGCCGAGGGGACGACCCCAGAAAGAAGCGAGTCGATGCCTGCAGAGAAGGTCCTCAAAAAAGAGGGGACGACCCCTCTGATGATGAGGACGACCCCGACCTCCCGCCAAGAGACGACCACGGCCCTGTCAAGAGGCTCAATATGATCTCGCTCGGGGTGGGAATGATCTCCGGGGGACTTGCAGGAGGAGGGTCTGAGGTCGCCGACAGGAAGGCCCATGTCGCTGAGGCTAAGGCAGTGATGAAGACGGTGCACTCAACCTCCGTAGAGGTCAAGTCAGAAAAAAGGAAGAAGGTTGATATGGACACTTTGATTGTGGGATTTTCAAGAATGGACTTCAAGGGCCTATTGGCCCCGCATGATGACCCTCTCGTCATCACCACCAGGGTGCACGGGTGCGAAGTGCCGAGGATCCTGGTGGATGGGGGCTCATCCGCAGATGTGATGTTCTGGCCATGCTTCAAGGCCTTGGGCCTCAGTCGTGCCAGACTTATCCCCTACCATCATCCATTGATTGGGTTCAGTGGGGAGAAGGTTCACCCCCTAGGAATATATGAGGCTGATGTCAGGATGGGGGACGAGTGGCCGAGATGGCTCACTAAGAGGGTCAGTTTCTTTGTGCTGGACGAGCATGTGTTTTCGGCATACAACATCATACTGGGACGTGTGGCCCTCAAGGGGTTTGAAGCTGTGCCGTCCACGGTCCACCAGATGGTTAAGTTCCCTACCCCTTATGGGGTGGGGGAAGTTCAGGGAGACCAGACGACAGCGAGAGAGTGCTACTACAACTCCGCTGAAGAAAGGGAGGCACACAAGAGGGCTACAGCCACTTACAACATTGATACCCTAGACCCCAGGGACGAGACGAAGCTCAAAAAAGGAGAGGCCGCTGAGGAGGTAGAACCCATCACCCTCGATGAGGATGACCCGGGAAAAACCGTCCAAGTTGGCAAATCTCTGAAGCCCAGTATCAAGGAAGACCTCATCAAACTGTTGAGGAGAAGGCGAAGCGTCTTCGCGTGGAGTCATGTAGATATGCCAGGGATCGACCCTGAAATCATGTGCCACAAACTCAATGTGGTAGAGGGAGTGAAGCCGGTAAAGCAGAAGAGGAGGATTTACTCTAGAGAAAAGTATGAGGTCATCAGGGATGAGGTTAAAAAATTAGAAGACGCTGAATTTATCAGAGAGGTCATCTACCCTGAGTGGCTGTCCAATGCAGTCATCGTCCCAAAGGCCAACGGCAAGTGGAGAATGTGCGTGGACTTCACAGACCTCAACAAGCATTGTCCCAAAGACAGCTTCCCTCTCCCCCGCATCGACCATATGGTAGACGCTACCGCAGGCCATGAGCTCATGAGTTTCATGGATGCCTACTCAGGGTATAACCAGATTTTCATGAACCCTGAGGACTCGGAGAGGACCGCCTTCATCACTGACAAGGGGACATACTGTTACAGGGTCATGCCCTTTGGCCTAAAAAATGCGGGGGCAACGTACCAGCGCCTCGTAAACAAAATGTTTGAAGACCAAATTGGTAAGTCTATGGAGGTTTACGTAGATGACATGCTGACTAAGAGTCTGAAGGCAGAGGATCATGTAGCAGACCTGGAAAGGACCTTTAATACAATGGACAAATACAAAATGAAGCTCAATCCGGCCAAGTGTGTCTTCGGGGTCGGAGCGGGGAAGTTCTTGGGGTTCATTGTCAATCAAAGAGGCATCGAGGCCAATCCTGAAAAGATAAAGGCACTTATTGAGATGAAGACCCCCAAGTCCATTAAAGACGTTCAGAGGCTCACAGGGAGAGTGGCTGCCTTGAACAGATTTGTGTCAAGGGCTACAGACAGGTGTCTACCATTCTTCAAGATCCTCAGGAAAGCTTTTGAATGGAGCGAAGAGTGTGATGAGGCTTTCAAGCAGCTGAAATCATACTTAGGGTCTCCCTTGCTGCTGTCACGACCCGTGCAGGGTGAACGACTGTACGTGTACCTTGCTGTCTCAGAATCCGCTATCAGTGCAGCAATCGTAAGAGACGAAGATGGGATACAGAAGCCCGTATATTTCAACAGCAAGGCACTCCAGGGGGCAGAGCAGAGATACCCGAGGATGGAGAAGTTGGCCTATGCTTTGATTCATGCCTCAAGGAAGATGAAACCGTACTTCCAGTCCCATACTATGGTCATCCTTACTGACTCTCCTCTTAGGCAGGTCCTACACAAGCCTAAAAAATCAGGAAGGCTAATGACCTGGGCTATAGAGCTGGGGGAGTTTGACATTGTGTATCAGCCTAAGACAGCCATTAAGGGGCAAGCCTTGGCAGACTTCGTGGCTGAGTTCACATGGGAAGAAGATGAGGCCGAGGGTGAGACCCTCGGGAAGGCAGATACAGAAGACAGACCCGCAGACACACCTGCAGAAATGGCTGAGACGAGCACCGCTAGAAGGAAAGTGACTGAAAACGAAGAGGGAAGATACATCTTTAGACAGGGGTCCCTCTCTGAGGGAAATTTTTCTGAAGGAAAGACTCCGTGGAGCCTCTTCGTTGACGGGTCCTCCTGTGATAGCGGAAGTGGTGCTGGACTGATACTATCAGCACCCGATGGCACAGACGTCGAGTACGCCCTGAGGTTCAATTTCAAAGCCTCCAACAATGAGGCTGAGTATGAGGCCTTGATAGCTGGCCTCTCCTTAGCCAAATCCCTTAGTGTCAGCCAAATTTTGGTTCACAGTGATTCAAGGCTGGTGGTGAATCAGATACTAGGAGCCTATGAGGCCAAAGACGAGAGGATGGCTAGGTATCTTGATAAGGTGAGGTCATTGCTGAAAAACTTCAAAGAAGTGAAATTCAAGAGGATACCTAGGCTCGACAATGGCCGTGCTGACGCCCTTGCAAGGTTGGCCTCAGCTACTAGGACAGACATAAGGAGGACAGTCCCGGTAGAAATTTTGCTTCGACCAACTATCGAAGACAACGAGGGAACACTTGGCATTTGCATGAATGTTTCTCAAGAACCTTCATGGATGGACCCCCTGATTAGATACATTAGAGGGGGAGAGATGCCAGAAGCAAGCCAAGAGAGGAAGAAGCTGAGATACAGGGCTGCAAAGTTCGGTGTCATCGGAGACACGCTGTACAAAAAGGGGTTTCTGCTCCCCTTACTTAGGTGTGTGCATCCCTCAGAGGTCCCTTCCATTTTGCAAGACGTGCATGAAGGGTCGTGCTCAAGCCATATTGGGGGTAGATCCTTGGCAAAGAGGGTGATCACCCAAGGCTACTGGTGGCCGACCTTGGGGAAAGATGCTGCCGCATATGTTAAAAAGTGTGATAAATGCCAAAGATTTGCTACTATCCCTCATCAACCTCACCAGCCTCTCACCTCCATTGCATCCCCATGGCCGTTCGCAATATGGGGGATTGATCTGATAGGACCCTTACCGAGAGCAGTCAATAACTATCGGTTCCTCATCGTAGCAATTGACTACTTTTCAAAATGGGTAGAGGCCGAGCCGATGGTCACGATCACGGAGCAGAAGACCTTCCAGTTCATCTGGAAGAATGTGATATGCAGATATGGTCTACCCAACACCCTCATCTCGGATAACGGGACCCAGTTCAAGAATGCCTCTTTACAGAAGTACTGTGAGAGGGTAAGTATCAAACAATTTTTCTCCACCCCAGGCCGACCTCAGGCCAATGGGCAAACCGAAGTTACGAACAGGACAATCCTAGATGGGATTAAGAAGAGGCTTGAGGAGGCAAAAGGAAGATGGGTCGAGGAGTTATATGCAGTATTGTGGGCATACAGGACGACAGTAAGGACCCCTACCGGGGAGACCCCATTCATGTTAGCTTATGGATCAGAAGCAGTCATCCCCACCGAAGTGGAGTTTCCTACTCATAGGGTCCAAATGTATGATCCCCAGGGGAATATGGAAGAGAGAAGACTTGACCTAGACCTGATTGAGGAAAGAAGGGAGGATGCTGAGATAAGGCAAGCTTCCTACCAGCAGAGGACCGCAAAGTTTTACAACCAAAGGGTGAAACAGAGGCCTATCGCAGTGGGAGACTTGGTTCTTAAAAAGACTTGGCAGAAACCCAACAAGCTCCATCCTAATTGGCATGGCCCATATAGGGTCATCGATGAAGTTGTCCCGGGGACCTACAGGCTAGAGAACCTGGAGGGGGAACCTTTCTCAAACCCCTGGAATGCAGATCATTTGAAAAAATACTACCAGTAGTGTTGTAAGGTCTTGATAAGCCATAGTTGTAATAAGCATTGTTTCGACAGAACAC
Organism: Sambucus nigra; assembly: GCA_949130495.1. NCBI lineage: Eukaryota > Viridiplantae > Streptophyta > Magnoliopsida > Dipsacales > Adoxaceae > Sambucus > Sambucus nigra. The sequence continues at coordinate 98,394,216 of OX422215.1, read as the reverse complement.
ATTGAAGATTAATGAGAAGTATCAGTGTTTCCCTCATCCAGTGGTTATCAGTTCTAGTATACATGCAAAGAAGTTGATCCCTCGGCTATAATGAGGATCAGTGGAGGGGACGACCCCACCACAGTCCCCAAGAAAGACGAGGGAAGATTTCATATATATCATTAATTTTATAAGTTGATCCCTCGGCTATAATGGGGACCAGTGGAGGGGACGACCCCACCACTGTCCTCAAAAAAGACGAGGGAAGACTTTAAAAACCATTAAATTGGTTATCAGAACCCTCGGCTATAATGAGGACCAGTGGAGGGGACGACCCCACCACTGTTCTCAAGAAAGACGAGGGTAGACTACATAAAAATCATTAATTTGGTTCATTGAACCCTCGGCTATAATGGGGACCAGTGGAGGGGACGACCCCACCACAGTCCTCAAGAAAGACGAGGGAAGACTTCAAAATCCATTAAATTGGAAAGTTGATCCCTCGGCTATAATGGGGACCAGTGGAGGGGACGACCCCACCACAGTCCTCAAGAAAGACGAGGGAAGACTTCAAAATCCATTAAATTGGAAAGTTGATCCCTCGGCTATAATGGGGACCAGTGGAGGGGACGACCCCACCACAGTCCTCAAGAAAGACGAGGGAAGACTTCAAAATCCATTAAATTGGAAAGTTGATCCCTCGGCTATAATGGGGACCAGTGGAGGGGACGACCCCACCGCTGTCCTCAAGAAAGACGAGGGAAGACTTTAAAAACCATTAAATTGGTTATCAGAACCCTCGGCTATAATGAGGACCAGTGGAGGGGACGACCCCACCACTGTTCTCAAGAAAGACGAGGGTAGACTACATAAAAATCATTAATTTGGTTCATTGAACCCTCGGCTATAATGAGGACCAGTGGAGGGGACGACCCCACCACTGTTCTCAAGAAAGATGAGGGTAGACTTTATTTAAAAATCATTAATTTGATCATTTGAACCCTCGGCTATAATGAGGCCTGATGAGGAGACGACCCCACATTGGTCCTCAAAAAGACGAGGGAAGGGTTAGTATCATCATCATCAACGAAGAAGCAAATTTGCAAGGAACAAACCATAACAGAATTAAATATGGGAGACAGTTGTGAAAGGAAGAGACGATGGTATTAATATAAAGCATCAAGTGTTTTACAATATACAGAACAAAAATACAAAAACAAGGGTATGGGCTACAGGCAGCCACCATAGGGGACGACATCAGAGGGCAGGGCCTCAACATCAATGGGAATGGTCTCCTCAGTTACCAGCACCGGATCATCTTCAGATGTGCCAACCCCCTCGATCTGGGCTTGGGCCTCCACCTGATTGAGGGCCTCGGCAATTAGGGGGTCGTCCAGTTGAACACCCTCCAATGATGGGCGAACAGAGGAGACGACATCGCCAAATCTGAGGACTACCCACCGACAGGCCGTCCTAATCCCCCTTTCAAGATATTCAAGGCCGAAGCCCTGAAATTCGTCTGAAATCTTGTATGCCTCCACAGCGTCAGCCTCAGCTTTCTTGATGGCTGCCTCCAGATCAGTCTTATGACGGGCCTCCAGGTTGATCAGAGCCTCATCCTTGTCCTTGATCAACAAGTCCTTGGCCTGCATATCGGCATCATGCTGCCTCGTCAGCTCATCAAGGACTCTAGCATGCTCAGCCCTTGTGCTCTCCAGCTCGGCCCTCGCAGTGCCCAGCTCTGTCCGTAGGTCAGCCTCTTGTTGGATGGCCCTCTCAGCTTCATGGAATTTCTGTTGATTCTCGGCCATCCACTTGGTGGCAGAGGTGAAGGCACAGACAGACTGCAAGAAAAATGAAGATGCGTCAAGGGGAGCCGAGGAAACACAATGAAATTAAAGGTCAGGACCAATACCTGAGCAAGGGAGTGCAGACCGTAGTCATACACTTTGGCTGGGGGCATCTGCGCCAAGAACTCGAAGTCGGAGGCCGACGGTGCAGAGAACATAGAGGCCTTTGCTGCCCTCAGGTTGGCGATAAGAGATGAGGGGTCGGCCCTCAGATGGGACAGATTTTGAGACCAGAAGGCCCCCATGCTTGGTGAAGAGGTTGCTCCTTCAGAGGCCTCGGCCCTGGCCCTCGTCTTAGGGTCAGGACGAGGCTCGACAGGAGCCTCAGGCTCCTTCCTTTTGTGACTAACAGCTGTCGGCTCAACAACTGTCGGCCCTGAGGCCCTTGTCTTCTTAGGAGCTTGCTGAGGCTCCTTCCCCTTCTTCTTTGACAGACCAGCAAGAAGGCTTGGAGCAGTCATATCCCAGAGATAATCTGACACGCCTGCAGGACGACCTGAAAAGGATACGATGAATCAGAAAAGTTCAGAGATAAAGAGAGAACACTTCAAAAATAAGTAAAGATGGGAAAATGTTCAGTATAACTCACATAGTTCTGTCAGAGGGCCGACCCTCAGACCAGCTTCTTTAAGGAAGCGAGGGGTCATCAAATCTTCGAACTTTGGGATCTCACCCTCTCTCCCTCGTCCCCTCAGATACTCAACAATATCCCTCTCCTCCAAGCTAAGTCCGGGGTCTGACCTAGCTTTCATGGAGGGGTTAGACCATCTGTTAGGAACCCTCGGAGCATCGGCAGAAGGGGACGCCTCGGTGGAGCTCTCCCATGCCCCAGATATGAAGAAGAACCTTTTTTTCCAATCATGATTGGAAGTTTGAGCCACGTGGAGCAGCTTCTTCTCAGACCTTCTCGCTCCCAGATGATAGTATCCGGGCTGTTTAGATGAAGAGGTGATATTGTAGCAGGCCAAGAACACGTCGGACGAGGGCTCGTCAGTGAAAGCGTTTTTCCACAGAGAGATGTACCCCAGAATCGTCCTCCAAGAATTGGGTGGAAGTTGCGAGGGGGAGACGCCCAGAGCCGACAGAATATCTATAATGGCAGGGTGAAAGGGAAGTCTGACACCTACTTTGAACATTTGCTCGTAGACTGCAACTTCTCCCTCTTCACCCTCAAAGACCCTCTCGTCCTCGGAGGGAACCCTCATAGTCACCCCAGGTGGCACTCCGTAAATATGCCTCCATATCAGAAGATCCCTATCCCTGACAGAGGAGATAAAAGACGAGGCATGGGAGGTATCAACCTCATCATCTGTATCATCGTCCTCATCCCCCTCATCACCTGCAGGAGGACCCTGAGGAAATGCTACTTGGAAGGCGTTGGGGGATAGGGTTGTCACAGGGACAGCCTCAGAGGGGATCGTACCCTCGGCCTCTCGGGGAGGGCTAAGGTCAGGAGAGTCCCTTCTACCAGAAGTTCCAGCACCAGTTGGAGAGGAGGTTCTCTCGTCCATCTCACTTAGGTTGGGTGTCTCGGCCGGACGAGACGACGACCCACAAGACTCAGAGAGTTCAGATGGTCTAATGGTGGCAAGAGGAATGGGAAAAATGGGTCGTACCCAATTAGGGTCGGCCCCTCGTCTCCTCTCTTCCTCTTCCTCTATTCGTCTGATCTCGGTAAATAGTTTCTCTCTCAGGGACGGGAATTCAGACACCAGGTTGTAAAGCCTCCTAAGCATTAAGGGGAAGACCCAACACTTAAAGAAATTATACTAGACTTGGGTAATTTAACTACAAACAAGTGGGGAGTGGACCAGATTTGACTTTTGGATTAAACAAAGAACTCAAAAGGTTTTCACTCAAGAACACTCAAGAACATCCAAGAGCCAGTTACCGGAGAAAACACCGGAAAATACACCGGAAAAGGTTATGGCACAACTTAAGGAAAATGGCTGCCTACGAGCCTAAAAAACGAACGAAAATGAAAGAAAAAGAGAGCACTGGATGAAAGAGGTTACCTGATGAGGAGAGAATAAGAACGCTGCTAGGCCTGGAAGAATCGAAGGCTGCAAGTGGCGATGTTAGCTGGAATTGTAGAGAGAGAAAGTAAGGGCGCGAAGATGAAGAAGAAGCTAGAAGGGGAAAAGGATTTGAAAATCCTTTTAATATCTTTGCTAATTAAGGGGGCTCACTTCCCAAAGCAAAACACAGCCCACGAGGAGGATATCATTAGGGCACAAAGCCCCAAGCATAGTACAGCCGCCTTACCTAGGGAACTGGAGATGACAGTGGGCAACCGCCCAAGTGTCACCTCAGGTTGACAGGCATCCCTCATCTCACTGACCATACATCCTCCTCAAAGACAACACTATCCCTCAGCCATCTCAACAACATCAATGGCTAAGGGCTGGGGGGTGATTGATATACCCATATTTACCCCCTGACTGCCGGGATCAAGGCAACCCCTTCAGACGACCCTCCGAGGGGCCGACCCCTCATTTGGCTCCATATGACCCCTCCTGGACTCGGCCTTCAGTAGGACCGGACGACCCTCCGAGGGGCCGACCCTTCAACAGGACCCGGACGACCCTCCGAGGAGCCGACCCTTCAGCAGGCTCCGGACGACCCTCCGAGGGGCCGACCCTTCAGCAGGCCCCGGACGACCCTCCGAGGGGCCGACCCTTCAGCAGGCCCCGGACGACCCTTCGAGGGGCCGACAGTACGAGGCTTAAATTGGACCATACTCACTACCAGGGGGAACTTTGCCCTCGGCCTCATATCATAGGCCGAGGATGACATCATCTCAGCGCGTGGTTTGGGAGACGCGTGGAACAGTGCGCGTGAGGCTCATATGACACGTGGAAGACCGTTACAACCGAATCACCCCCTCACGTGAGGGAATATTATGTCATCATTTGGCATCTACAGGTGTCAATAGGGGATTGGCTAGATCATTATTCACATGCACCATGCTTACCTGGGGGGTACACTACACCCCCCAAGACCTATATATACTTGTCACCCCTAACCCTACAGGGGATCGATCCATGAACAGTAGCCCTAGCTAAAACTCTGCTTGTACACACACAATAGAGAGAGAAAGAGAGGGTTATGTGCATTGTATCCAAGGCCATTAGTGCCCATACTTAGTGGATCACACACTCACAGTGGATGTAGGCCAAATTGGCTGAACCACTATACATCATTGTCTTATTCCCTCTTATACTCATCCCCTTCTATACACTTACATACTTATACACTCATACACCTCTATGGCTGCCATGGCTGCTATTGTTTGAGCTCACTAACACTTATCTGGTGGTGCTAAATCTTAGCATCATCAGCTTATGCTTCCCGTAAGCTTAAGCCTCATGAGAAGAATTACCCTACGCATGATTTGGAGTTGGCGGCAGTGGTATTTGCCTTACGGATTTGGAGGCACTATCTTTTGGGAGAGAAGTTTCAGCTGTTCACGGATCTCAAGTCACTACAGTATCTGTTCACACAGAAGGAGTTGAACATGCGGCAGCGTAGGTGGCTTGAGTTTGTGAAAGACTACCAGTTCGACATCCAGTACCACCCGGGTAAGGCTAACGTGGTAGCAGACGCGTTGAGCCGTAGGCCAGCAGATGAGGTGGCAGAGGTGTGGAAAGCTAAGTGGAAGGAATTGGGACACCAGGATGCAGTGGCCCGATCTTTCATGTCTGTGATGACCGTTACACCGCAGATTGTTACGAAGGTAGTACGGGCACAGGCTAATGACTCCTTCTGTCCGGAGCAGATAATTCGATTGCTAGCAGAGGGAGCCGAGTCCTATACCGTTAGCTCAAACGGGGGATTGCGCTTCAACGGGAGATTGGTAGTTTCGGAAGTGGAAGAATTGCGGCACGATGTGATGGCAGAATCGCACGGCTCACGGTTCGCAGTACATCCCGGAGGGGACAAAATGTACCAGGACATGAGACGGCAGTATTGGTGGAGCGGTATGAAGAGAGATATCGCTGAGTTTGTCTCGAAATGCGCCACTTGTCAGCTCGTAAAAATGGATCATCAGAGACCGGCAGGATTGCTACAGCCTTTGGAGGTTCCGGTGTGGATATGGGAGAGCATATCCATGGACTTTATCACGGGGTTGCCTACGTCGCAGAGGGGCCACGACTCCGCTTGGGTAATTGTGGACAGGTTGTCCAAGTTCGCTCACTTCTTACCCGTTAGGACTGATTACACTGCGGGTCAGTATGCCCAACTCTTCATTTCAGAGATTGTGAGACTTCACGGTGTGCCCCTGAATATCGTGTCTGACAGAGACAAGATATTTGTTTCGAGGTTTTGGGAGAGTTTCCAGGAGGCCATGGGCACGGAATTGCGGATGAGTACGGCCTATCATCCGCAGACCGATGGGCAGACAGAGCGCACCAATCAGATGTTGGAGGACAAGCTACGCATGTGCATTATTGACTTCGGGGGTGGATGGGAGCAGTACCTTCCACTGGTGGAGTTTGCTTACAACAACTCCTATCATTTCACGATTGGCATGGCTCCATTTGAGGCATTGTACGGTAGGCCTTTTCATTCCCCAGCATGTTGGTTGGAAGTGGGGGACAACAAACTTCTTGGGCCGGAAGTGATTCAGGATACTTCGGCAAGGATTGAGTTGATTCGGAGTCGCATTCGGGTAGCTCAAGACCGACAGAAGAGTTACGCTGACGCAAGGAGATTTTTCAGAGAGTTCCAAGTGGGGGACCAGGTTTTGCTCAGGGTATCTCCTATGAAGGGGATTATGCGTTTCGGAAAGACGGGGAAGTTGGCACCAAGGTATGTGGGTCCGTTTCCTATTATTGAGCGAATCAGACCGGTTGCGTATAGACTCGGGTTACCGGAGCATTTGCATCGGATTCACGACGTGTTCCATATTTCCTCGCTAAAGAAATACCTTAGAGATAATTTGGCTCATTCTCACATTGCTGTGGAGGACATCGATCTCCAGCCGGATAGCTCTTATGAGGAGGGGCCGATTGCTATTTTGGACCGAAGCGAGAGGAAACTGCGGTCAAAGATAGTCCCGTTAGTGCGTGTTCAGTGGCGACATCACAATGTCGAGGAGTCCACATGGGAGTGCGAGGATGAGATGCGCGAACGTTATCCAGAGCTATTTTTAGCAGGTACTTTCTAGATTCGAATTTCGGGACGAAATTCAGTTATTAGGGGGGAAGTATGTAATACCCCGTACTTTTGACTATAATTATTTTTGGGATTAAGTAATTAAATTGTGTATTAATTGATTATTAATCCGGGTTATAAATACTAATGAGATGCGAATTGGTATTTGATTATGTGCATGTATGATTATATATGTATTTGGTATTATAAAATTTGTCGTGAGATTCATATACGGCAATTTGGAAATTTTGTTGAGACGCGTGGGACCGCCGCGTCACGGTATAATATTTTGATAATAAAAAGTGAATTTAAAATCTATAATCCGTATGGTCGTTTTGAGTGCGCCAACGCGTCCGGAAGGGTCGAGATAGTCAGAAAACACTAGCCGGGGGTATAGTTTGGGTCCCGGGGTATTTTTAGGCCATACCGGTAACTTAAAGGGTATTTTAGTAATTTGGTATTTTTGGGTAATTAAAAGTGACGAAAATTGAGAGTTGTAATCTGATAAGGATTTGACCCAACCAACCCTTATTAACCCAACAGGCCACGGAGGTTTATTAAATTAGGTTTTCATAAGTTCCCCCAAAGCAAACCCTAGCCACCATAGCTTTTTTGGAGAAGAAAGCTTGGAGAAGGAGAGAGAGAGAGTAATTCTGCAGAAATTCTACACCGAATCCACACCAAATTCAGAAATCAAACCAAGGCAAGTGACTTTATTTCATTTAAATTCGTAGAATGTCTTTTCCATGTTAGAAATTGAAGAATCTTGATTGTTCTTGAAAGATTAAAAGAAAACCCATGAAACTTGAAGTTATTATTGAATGTTGGGATAGGTTTGCATGTAGAAACATTGTTGGGAGATTTAATTTCGGAGATTTCATATCTAGGTGTTGTATAAACGAATTAAAATCTGGGAATTTATGATGAGAAAAAGTTAGGGTTTATGTTCTTGAAGAAAATTGGGAAATAGTATAAAATCTTGTAATTTAATGATGTTTAGGTTGCATTGATACCTTAAAAGATGTTAGTTTATGACTTTAGCATGATTTAGTATGATTAGAGGACTTAAATCGCTGTTAGAACGGACTTCGGAGAAGACTTGAGGAGTAAAAATGGTGAAAAAACGAATTGGAGAATAATCTGGGCCGAAACTGGCCACTCGTTAGAAGCAGCCCCCAGGTCGTTCGAACGAGCTCGTTCGAACGAGCTTCTAACGAGTTGACCAGTCGTTGCTAACGAGGAGGGATTTTCGTTCGATATCTCGTTCGAACGAGATATCGTTAGAAGGGTCAGTTCGTTCGAACGAACTGGGATCTCGTTCGAACAGCCTCGTTCGAACGAGACTTCTAACGACCTGACAGTCCAAACTCGTTCGAAGCCTCGTTCGAACGAGACTTCTAACGAGTTGACAGTTTGACCCTTTTTGGACTGTTTTGACTTTTGGAGTTCCGGGAACTGGTTCAAGGGTAGAGTTAGCATTCCTTTGATGATATAGTGATTGATTTGGGACTTTTGGGTTATTGAGATGAGTAAATCATACACTAGAGTTATATTCAATGAACCGTTTGGGTTGAGACGTGAGTGTCTACTACGATGTGAGGATAAATTATGGCCCGTATAATTATGAGCCGGAATAAAATAAGTTGTGATAATTATAATTAGTACGAGAGTGCAATATGTACTACGAATATAATACGGTATTACTAAGATGTGTGTTTACTTAGTATTGATATATGGATTGTATGTATGACATACCTACCATACTTGCTATCACGGGAGGTTTCGTTCGCTTAGGACCCTCTAATCCTTGTTTGCCTACGGGGGGGATATAGACTGGTACCTTGATGAACATAGGTCATAGAAAGACTTATTGTGATATTAATAAGTCCGCTGACCATGGGAGCGTAGGTATGTGCGTGACCCATGTGATGGTGACTGTGTTCGCCTCCATTATTTGTGATGTTGTTATCGGTAAACTATTCCTGAGAGATTCGGAATATGTAATCCTTATGTACGTGATGTACCGGGATGGATTGTCTCGGCTAGTACCGTGTAGCAAACAAATGGGACACGTCCCCTTGCCTTTTGTTGCTAGGAATGGTGACTCGCCCAGCCATTGCAGAACTTATTCCCCAAGAAGCAGTAGAAGAAAACAGGGAGCATGCCTCACTAAAGGAAACCTTAGGGTTTGACAATTGAGAAACTAGGCGAGGATCCCCCTGATCAAAACAAAATTGGCGGCTTCTTTAGTTGGGATTGTAGTGCTCGCTATTATATCCCCATTTGGTATAAGAAGGCAGATACCCAGGTGAGAACAGAACGACCACGACCAGCGGGGGATCTTCAATATCTACGCCTACCTCCACTACCCTGGCTTCATGCTGAAAAAAGTCATAGTTATGAATAAAGTAGTCCTCTGCGTAGGGCCTCATCACGAAGTTCTCAAAACGATCAATCACAGAGGTCAACTCCTTTCGACTCAGTTTCTTATGATAAAGATAGGAGCGTGGGGGCATAATTGTTTCCCCAGAAGGAGGGTGGTTGATCTTGGCCACTACGGCAGGGAAACGAATATAGAGGAAGCTCGTCAGAAGGACATAAACTGAAAAATTTGCCAAGTTATAATGACCAAGAGATCGTTCCACATCCAAGAGGGTCCTATCGAGCCATGTATAGAGAGATTCCAAGGTGATTGCAGTCAGGGAAGCTTGGTACCCCGGGACAAATGAAGGGATATATTGATAAGGTCCGTTCGGGGTTGATCATTAGGTTTTCCCAGTAGAAGGAAACATAAAAGAATGACAAGGATATAGGCAGGAAGTTCCAGCGATGTACCTTGACCAGGGCACCTCCAGAAGAACTACCTTCGGAAGAATCCTTGAAGAAATAATTGATAAGTGGGGAGAAAGTGGACTTGTTCGATGAATGTATGGGTAGTAACGTTCCAGCGAGACACCAGAATAGGAAGGGAAACATTATTCTTGGAGAGAGTGAACTCATCGAACCACTTAGCCCATTGCATCCCAATCTTGGTGAGAATTTCGGAATAGGAGCTCTGCATGTGGGAGTTCCACGCAACAAACTGAGCAGGAGAACCCCCGGGTGCTCCAAAATCAATGTAGGACCACGGGAAGTCCCCTCGCTCCAAACGAAATCAGAGATTCCCCTCGAGAGGAAGAAATCCCCACTCAATAGAAGCTTCGTCTTTATCACCCAACAATTGAGGGTAAAAATTAGAAGAAAAATGGACCATCTTACATGCACTAGAAAAATCATCACCTTGTCCAAAAATAGGCAATCGACGGTAAAACCTAAGTTGTTCCTGGCGGGCAGCATCCAATGTGGTGGCAATGGTAGAGGTAGCAGGCGGAGCACTGGTGGCAGATATGGTGGGGTTGCTTGAGGATGCCATAGCAGATATTGATAAAATAACATAAAAGCTTCAAGAAAGAAAGGTTTGAGAAATAAAATGGAGGAGCACAACCACAGGTGGTGGTGTAGAAGATCGGAAGGGAAGAAGGTAGGTAATGACACAGAAATAATGGAGTTCTCACAGATTTTCTCTCTCTAAAGTAAATGGAATCTTGAAGAAGAAGAAGGCAAAGTAAGAGAAAATAAGGGTTTAAGTGTTTCGATATAGCCGTTTGAAATTTTTGATTTTGGCTTTTAGAGTTTCCCACCATCGCACGTGCGCGGCCGCCTATAATCATTTCAAATGAACACGTGCACTTAGGGAAGTACTTTGGTAGTTGAAAAGACAATGCCACATCATTAATGAAGTGACTCATAGGGAACAGAAAGCGTTGCCTTCTTAAAAAAGTTTGAGTTTCGGTGCCAGAAGCTTTTGTCAGGCATATCCAATAAACTTCTAACGAAGAAGATGGCCCAACGGTTCCAACAAGCTAAGATGTCCCCTCGGCACAAGTTTAAACATTGTTTAGATGATGAAACCTTACAAGGGATAATTTTGCAAACGTCACACACATCCGGGTATTCCCAATGAAAATATTGGCAGGGCTTTTGGGAGAATTTTAGATCCTCAAGCTACAACGCGTGAAGCTTCGCATAAGGAAAAAGTGGCGATGTCCCTCAACCCAAGCTTCAACGAACATCAGCACTTCGGGTCAGGTTCATAGGATTGAGAAGTTTTCGTGCAGGCTTTTCTTGTTCCCACGACAAATCCCTCCACGAAGGGGCAAATGTAGAGAGGGGCTTGGAGGAAATCCTGAGATTAGGGATAATCCACCCATTGGCAACAGTGTTTGGGATTACGACGACGTGGCAGCTCAAGCGAGGCAGCTCAAGCGTGGAAGCTTGGCGTGGTAACTCATACTTTAGTTTTTTGGTTACTTAGGCATGTTGTATCTTTGTTTATATGGGCTATGAGCTATCACGATTGTAAAGATATAACGAGAATAATGAATCTATGTGAGGTCAAACGGTACTCGCGAGATACCAGGCTTGGCAGGGAATGGGAGAGCTTTAATGCTCTATCGAACGACCTTACCGTGGGAACTTTAGAGGGACTTAGTTTGGAGGATTGATAAGTGGGGCATCGTTGGGGCTTGTCCTGCCGTCTTAGATACACCTGGTAAAACACCAAAGGACCCTCACCGTGGAACCTCGAGCGGAGCAGCCTCGAGTTCCATCGGGTGTTTAGCTGTGAACCAAACAACCCTCTACTTAATGTCACATCTACTATAGTTGATGCCACTAGCCAGCTAAACAATGTCAGACATGCACTTGAGTAAACCACCGTTGTATTTGGGGCTGTCAGGTAGTTGTTAAGCAACCTCTGCGGCAATAACCCCTGACACACAGTGGTTAGGCAAAAGGCATGTCTTGGCATTTAATGTTTATGATGTGGAGACAACTAGGACATCAGGTATTTAATGTTGGTGACATAAAGTATGAGGGATTTCTTTCACATTCATTAATGGTTGAGTTGCCTCGGGGGTGGCGCGTGGACTATTTAAGGACCCCAACCACCTCCAAGGAAAAAGGGTTCTTTTCTGAGAGTTGAGGAGTTATTGCTAGAGAGAGTTATTACAAACCGGAGAGTTTCACCCAGTCACCATTGTTATTTATTTCAAAGCTTTTAATACTTGATAGAGATTCTTGAGGGTGTTGGGTGTGTTTCCTACCTGCCTACCAAGGTGTATCCACGGTGCTTACTTCTAACTCCCTCTAGCTAAGTTATTTCTAAGTTTCATTACTACTTTCTGAGTTATACACGAGAGATTTGAGAGTTTTAAACTAAGTTTATCTTGATTAGGCTTGTGTTGGCATGTTCTATCACTAATCCAAAGTCTTGGGCTAATTAACTTATCGTTACCATACTCAAAAGGGGTTACGCCTCCATTTATAATCTAAAGTACCCTCTTACAGGTAGTGTGTCTCATATGTTTTCACCTCATTCTCCTACTATACGTGTTCCCACATGCACACGCACACATGATACTTCACATGCTCATGCACATCACATGAGAGATTTTAAGGACTTTCGGGAGCAAGTTGAGTATTTAGTCAAGACTTCACATTATTTGATGGATGTTTTTCATTGGATGTCATAACCTTTAGAAAACACCTCGAGACCTAATGATTGAGGTTTGGACCGTTTGCTTGCATAAGATGATTTTCATGATGATATTTTATGCCTATTGCTAGTGTGTACCACCTTTGAATTTTTTAATATATTTTTTGAAAAACCCAAAGAAATTTTTATTTTTGAAAAAATTTGAAAAATAAAAAAAGATTTTCTGTTCTTTTGAGAAAAATTAGAAAAGCCATAAAGATTTTAATGATATTATTTCCTCATGTGGAGTTAATGATCTTGGTTTTAGTGGGTCAAAGTATACATGGTGCAATAATAGAGATGAGTAAGTCACCATCTTAGCTAGGTTGGATAGAGCATTAGATAGTAAAAAATGGTAGGAGGTTTTTCCAGTAACTAATGTGGATCATTAAAGTAGAAATTGTTCAGACCATACTCCAATTCTTATCGCCATTAAAACTGAATTGGAATCTTTCCCTAGGCTTTTCAAATTCAAATATTAACATTTTAAATTATAAAATTTATAAAATTCAAAATTTCATTTTTCTCCGATTTACAAAATTAATTTAAAAATTCCCATTTAAAAATTCGGGTTGTTACATACTTCCCCACTAATAAGGAATTTCTCCCTCAAAATTCGACGTTGCCTAAAGCTCGAAAATCAAATGCTGCTCGATTATATTTTCCAAAAATTACAACACTAAAGTCCTCAAATAAATTCTAAACATCTTCACTACGATGCCTAACACATTCTCAACAAAATTTCTATCTCCAAAGAAAAAATGTCTAATCGCATGCTAGACCCAAAACCCTAGACCCGAAGATTATCGTATAACCTGGCTCTGATACCATTTGTAACACCTCGCGCACTCGAAAAGACACGCGACATGCTACCACGATAAAACTAAACTAAATCCATCAACAACAAGTATAGATCATCTAATGTCCACAATTTATATATAAAAAACTACAACTATTCTATTTCCACAATAATAATTACAATAAAGTCTCTCAAATATATAATCACACCACCAATTTATTACAACAAAATAAATCTTTCAATCCGAGCTCTAAAATAATTCTCAAAATAGTCCATAGCGTCCCAATCCACGCTAACTTGCCATCTAAAAGAAAATATGGGGAAGTACACAATATGATAGGAATAGATGCTCACAAATAAATTAGCACGATGAATAAATCACAACAATATGAATCACATATACAAATCAAATGCAACACTCAAGCATTATATCAATATTGGTTTCTCAATAACACATCAATGAGTCACCAGGCCTCACTCACCGCACCTATGCATTCTCAAGCTTATTTAGATTTTGGACTACTAGCGGGAGTCCATTCTCCGTGTCATATTAAAATCTCATGACACCATTCTCAAATCACAATATAATATATCACAATGAATCACATTTAGATTCGAACAATAATTTCAGATTTCAAAGAATATTACAATTCAATATGAGTGCAATCGACACAGAAATAAAAACAAAATACTCTTGAGAGAATTTAGGAGCATATTGTGTAAGTCTCGTACCTCAAAATCATCACATGAATCATCACATATATTCATCCTCAAAAATCAAATCGTATCATCGCGTTCCTCTTGTGAAAATAATCAAATCTCGTTCTATCCCAAACTCGAGAAAACACCAAATAAGCCTTCTAATCTAAGGTTGAAATCTTGAATAAGTTTGGGGTTATGGTTTGTAGATTAAAGAGAGTAATTTTGGAGAGGTCTTCTGGTTGAAAAGTCCATCCACGAATTAGTTGTGATATATAAATGATTAAGAGTTTGATTAAGAAAATAGTTCTAATTAGATACAAACACTAAAAAAAATATTCGGGACGATCGGACCGTTGGACTTGGATGAAATTAGGGGACGTAGTGGCTGAAGATGAGAGAAAGTTGCACAAAAAAATTCACCTCGGTCGAATGGTCCAATATTTTTAAATATTTTTTTCCAGAGAGTTTTATATTTTGAGGACTCTTAGAGAGTTTTATGTTTTGAGGACTCTTCTATATAATAAAAATTCAATTAAAACTCCATTTTAATTTTGATTCCAATTCTGTTTGAAATTTATATTTTTTCAAATATAAAGACCAACATTTTAAATTATAAAATTTATAAAATCCAAAATTTCATTTTTCTCTGATTTCAAAAATTAATTTAAAGATTCCCATTTAAACATTTTGGTTGTTACAGAAAGATTACATGTAACATTCTCTTGGCTCAAGAACTTACTGTTGATCTTGGTAGAAAATCTCATGGCTCTAATATCATTATAAAACTTGACATGGAAAAAGCTTATGATAGGCTTTCATGGATGTTCCTCATTTTTGTGTTGAGAAAGTTTGGATTCAACAAGTGTTTCACTTATATGATATGGAATTGTTTTTCAAACAATTGGTTCTAAATCCTTGTGAATGGCCACTCAACTGGGTTCTTTAAATCAAGTTGGGGTATAATGTAAGGGGATCCCCTATCCCTAAGGCATTTTATCATTTTTGTAGAAGTTTTATCTAGGGTCCTTAATAAGTTGGTCTGCAACAACATCATCAAGCCTTATAAACATCCACCTGGCTGCTCAATCATTTCAAACTTAATTTATACAAATGATAGCATCATATTTAATAATGGGATAAAAGAAGTACAACTAAGCTTATGCATTTCCTGAATGCATATGAAGATATATTTGGTCAAAAAATGAATAGAAGTAAGAGTTGTTTCTCCATTGATCCTAAGACTCATATTAATAATAAAATTATCATTCCCTCTAATCTTGGTCTACAATATAAGCCTCTTACTTTCAAATATTTAAGTTGCCACCTCTATAAAAGTAGATTGAAATTAGTTTACTTCATTGAGCTCCTTAACAAAATTAGATCCAAAGTAGCTGGTTGGAAGTTGAAATTCCTATCTCCTAGAGGTAGACTTATCTTGGTCAATCATGTTCTGTCATCTATTACCAATTATACCTTGGCTGCTTGACACCCTCCAAAGGCCATTGTAAAGTGAATTTTCAATAATTTTGCTAATTTATTTTAGGGCTCCTCTAATGATTAAAGTTTCGAACATCATTGTTTAGATGGAAAGAGATATTCTATGCATTCCATGAAGGGGATCTGAATATTAGAAGTTTAGATTGCATTGTTCAAGCAGCTAGTCTAAAGACGTGTTGGTATTTACTTTCCTCAAAAAGTCTTTGGGCTTCATTTATGCATCGAGAATATAAATACACTCTTATGTCAGGCCCCTATGGATCCCATGTTATCAAGAGAATTAGATTAGTGGCTCAATTAAGTGAGGACATCATTATCTCAGAGGGGACTCTCAGGTATGGACCCTTACAATAGAAGATCAGTTCTATTTTAAGTCTACTTATGAATTTTTCAAGCCTCACAAACCTACATCATTTGGAAATGCATACGGTCAATATCCTACCCTTCAAAATTGTTTATTTTCTTTGGAAGCTTTTGCATAATGCAATTCCATTAGACTCTAAAATTTTAAAATTGAATAATAAATTGGCCTCTATATATAGATGTTGTAATGAGCATGGGAAATCTATTTCTCACACTTTTCTGAATGGCCCAATAGCCAAAACTGTTTGGTTGTTCTTTGGCACTATGTTTGGCTTAAGACTAGATTTTCTATCCTTCCATTAAATTTTCATCTCTTGGCGGCTAAAAAAAATTCTTTAGCTCATATGTAGTTCCCGGTCAGTATCCTTTCCATCATTATCTTTTGGGAGATATGGAATTCCAGAAAGGATAATAATTTCCAGTATCATTACTCTAATGAATAATTTAACTCTTGTTACTAAGATGTATGCCTTTACCAAGAAGGACAATTTGCATATAATTAGCATGCTCAATCTTAAACTATGTATAAAGCCTTTATCTTTCATGTCGATCAAATGGATAAAACCTCCTCAAAGCTACTGCAAGCTTAATGTTGATGGCTTTTCTAAAGGAAATCCTGGTTCAAGTGGTTGTGGGGGCATCATCACAGATCAATATGGTGAATTTATGGCCGACTTTGCTCATTTTTTAGGATTTCAAACTACCTTATATGACAAGGTAGAAGCTTTGAAATATGGGTTTGCTTAAAGCTTGAGATTCAAAATCTTTACATTGAAACTGACTCAACAACTCTCCTTAATATCGTGCTCAATAGATGGAATTTTTCTTGGATACTTACAAAGTCCATTGAATTTTGTAAAATGGTTATTTGCTCTCATGATTTCAGGATCCAATATGTTTATAGGCAAGGAAATGGTGTTGTTTATAGCCTTGTAAATTTTGCCTCTCCCACATCATCTTCTTCAAGCTACTCTTCTTTTCAACAACTGCATATAATCACAACGGGTCTTCTGAAGATGGATAGAATTGGGCTTCCAACAATTAGAATTTGTTCTTAATTTTCTTCCACTTTTTTTCATGTGGAAGAAAAAACCCAAGTCGCTTAAGGGGCTGCCCAGCCCAAATCAGTTATTCGACTAGCCAACGTATACTCAACATATAATAAAACACATAGGGATTTAATGAAATCAACTTCCAAGAATCTCGGTAGAGATTTTCAGGTGGTTTATGATATATCCAACGTGACAATTGAGTTCCTTGTGTAACTCAGTGTTAACATAATAGATCTATAAATTGTAAACCCTGACCCAGGGCAAATGGAGAAAAAACTTGAGATTTCAAGTGACATTTAATAAGAACAAGTAACCTCTTCGTGTACATAGGAAAGTTGTCAAACCACGTTTATCATTGTTGTGCGTGTGATTTCTTTTACTTTCTGCTCTTTGTGATTATTTTCGTAGATTCCTTTATTGTGATATTTTCTTCACTCACAATTGGCACCGTCTTTGTAAAATGACTTTTATTCCTATGAAAACATTCATTACTAGAGTGCCTGTAGTGTCTCACCATAGTAGCTACATCTCCTAAGCCGACAATGTCCAAGAAGACCTAGTTCCTCCTATGGTCAGGTCTGAGATACCCTAAGTTTTTCCAGGATAGGCAACCCTCTGAAGAAAGCGAGGGGCCACTAGGTCTACCTAGATTTCTATGATAGAGCGAGGGGCCACCTAGGTCTACCTAGATTTCTATGATGGTCAATGCTTATGAAGCCAAACTCCATGAACATTAGGAGGTTGCATGCCTCTGGGCAAAAGAAAATGCTTGCCTATAAGGGCGACTTGAAAAATAAAGAGAGATCTCCACAGGGCTACTGGAAAACGTTATACTAGGACTTTTAGTCCTGAGGCGAGAAACACTCACAGCCGAGGGATGAGCTCCAGGCATGACCATGAGAGAACTGAATGTGGCAGGTCATAGTATGGATGATCCGAGCGTGTCCATCAAAAAAGATTCCACAGAAGCAATGATCAACAGAATGAGGATATAAGGATTTTGGTCCGTAGGGAGATGGACCAACATCTAGCCCATCGAGGAGACAGATCAACCCGAGAGATAGCTAGGAGAGATCTCAACACTTAGATTAAGTCCTCTTTCTCAAGGGCAATCAATAAGGAAGAGCCCCCGAAGAAGTTTAATGTCCCTAGGTTCAAGGTCTATGATAGGAAAACAAACCCTATAGACCATGTCAGGTAGTATTGGAAAGCGATGACCTTATGGAGACCCAATCACGCACCCATGTGTAGGATTTTACCTTCTAGACTACATAATCTAGCATAAAAGTGGTTTGAGAGGATGACTCATAGGTCGATCAAACATTTTGCAGCTCTGGTGGAGGACTTCACGGCACGATTCATAACTAGTAGCTCCCATCCCAAGTCGATGGATGCACTACTTACGATGAACATTAGGCCATAGGAAAACCTCCAAGACTATACTAAAAGGTATTGGGAAGTTTTAAATGAGATCTAGGATTTATTAAAGAAGGTTACCATACCACCCTTCAAAATTGGTTTGTCGATCACTTCCTTGCTTCACCAATCCCTTATAAAGAAGAAGGACAACACCATCGATGACCTTATGGCCTGTATAGAGAAGTATTCTAAGGTGGAATACGTGGTTAATCCTAATGGATGGGACAATGGTCGATCAAAGTCAAATAAGAGAATCGAAAACAATGATACCCAGGAGAAGGGAAAGAAGAATAGGGCAATAATGGCCCTAAGAATGGAAACAAGGGCTACTCCTCCAAAGCGTTCCATGTTGTTAACATAGTATTCAAGGAACCTATCTACAATATTATCAGTAAGATTAATGATGAGTTGTTCATCAAATGGCACAAAAATATGGGTGACGATCAAACTAAAAGGAACAACGCGTTGAGATGTGCGTTCCATAAAGGGGGATGTCATCGAATCGAGAATTATAAAGCTCTGTAGTCATATGTGGAGGATCTGGTTCAAGTAGGGCACCTTAACGAGTATATTGAGAAGAAAATAGATAAAGTCACAATTAAGGGCGACCAAAAGCAGACAATGTCCTCGACGATGATATAGGACATGAGTTTGTAGTAATTCGTTGGTTATCAAACCTTAAGTAGATTCAGGGCAACACCGTTTGAATAAGACTCAAGAAGGTGACTGCCGTGATGGAGGCTTTTTGAAATCAACATTGCCAAAACCTAGGCAGGAAAGCATGGGAGACCAGAAGATATCAACTACACCAAGGACATCATGTTCATCAAAGAAGATTTTGTTGGGGTAAGAACCCCGCATCGTGAAGCTTTGGTGATCACACCTAGAATTGCTAATTAAGACATAGATAAGATACTTATTGACCATGGGAGTTCTTTCGAAGTGATGTACCTGGAACTATTCCCTAAACTGAAACTGAATATTGTCGACCTCAAAGAGGCCACTATTCCGTTGGTCGGTTTTGCGAAAAGGATCACAATGCCCCTAAGGAAGATAATCTTATCGGTCAGGGTAGGAAACATCTCAAGGATAATTGAGTTTTTAGTGGTGGATATTGAGTCACCATACCTTGCTATTTTGGGAAGAGATTGGATTAATTCCATGACGGTCGTGCCATCAGCATATGATCAAAAGCTGAAGTGTATTACCGATCAGGGCATGGTAAAAATCCGTGGTGACTAGGCTAAAGCCAGGAAGTGCTTTATCACAGCTATCCTCTTGAAGAAAGAAAAGAATGAGGAAGAGAATGCTAAGGAGGGATATCGAGAAGGGGTTATGCCCTCCAAATAACAACTACAATACGGCTGACCAAAGGTGGAAGATACCAGGATCCACCCCGTCGATAGGGTCGTTAAAAACTTGGAAGAATTTATAACCAATGACAACTTGATCGAAAGGAAGTTTCTGATCGAACTTGCTCTTGTCGATTAAGAGAAAAAAGAGTTAGTAGCATTTCTCAAGAACAACCTGGATGTTTCTCTTGAGAACCATATAAATTACCAGGGATCGACCCTAGTGTAGCCAACCATTGCCTTCTCATCGATCCAACATTCAAGTCGATCACATAAAAGGCACACTGAACTACCCCCGAGAAGGTTGAGGTAGTGGAGAAAGAGATAGGGAAGCTGTTAGATTATGTATCCATTATGGAGGTTAAGTTCCCTACATGATTATCTAACCCAGTGGTGGTACCCAAGAGCAATGTCAATTGGAGGGTTTGTATCGATTTCACCGACCTCAACAGGGCATGTCCTAAAGACATCTTTTGTCTCCCAAAAATAGATTAGTTGGTTAACGCTACAACGATGCACGAAAGGATGAGTTTCCTAAATGCCTATTTTGGCTACCATCAAATAACTTTATTCAGCCCCGACCAGGATAAAACCTCCTTGATAATCCCCATTGGGTTATCGTGTCACCAGTATGTTCAGCAAACATATGAGACAAACGATGGAGGTATACATCGCCAACATGCTAGTCAAAAGAAAGAATAAGTCTGACCTCCTTAATGACTTAGCGATAACCTTTAAGATCCTCAGGAAATATCAGATGAAGCTTACTGCGACTAAGTGTTGATTCGGTGTCTAGTTAGGAAAGTTCTTACGTTATTTACTCAGTAAAAGGGGAATTGAGGCCAACCCAGATAAGATCGATGCTATCACAAGAGTCCAGCCTCCTCAGACATTGAGAGATGTTCAAAAGCTTATTAGAATGCCCGTGGCGCTCAATCGATTCATCTCAAAGTCTTTAGAATGCTACCGACCATTCTTTCATCTTCTAAAAAAGGACAAAGGCCTCATATGGGATGGTGACTATTCACGAGCTCTAGAAGAGATCAAATCATACCTCAACAAGACACCCCTTTTGGTAATCTCGGACGACGGAGACCCATTGTACCTTTACCTGGCATTATCAGGTCACCCTGTAAGCTTTGCCCTAGTGTGTGAAAAAGGAGGAGGACAACACCCGATTTACTAGACTAGTAAGACACTCCTAGATGCTGAACAACGATACCTACCTTTGGAGATGCTCGCCTATGCTCTCGTGGTTGCTTTAAGTAAGTTGAAGCATTACTTTGAAGCCCACTCAATAATCGTAATCACTTATTAACACATTAAAGCCGTTTTATGGAAAGATGATCTCTTTGGACGACTCTCAAAGTGGTCAGTCGAACTCGAGAGATTCGACATCCACTTCCAGCCTAGAACGACGATCAAGGGACAGGTCTTAGAATATTTCATAGTTGAGTTTACAAGAGATCGGCCCATAGATTAACTGGACAATGTACAGTCAAAAGCATAAGAAGCGCAGTCTAAAGACTAGACCTTGTACGTCAGCAGAGCCTTCAATTCCAAGGGGCAGGAGTAGGGATGGTCATCATCACCCCCTAAGACACCGCGACTGAGCAAGGAATTATATTTGGATTTGAGGCCTCCAACAACGAAGTTGAGTACGAAACAATGGTCTTCGTTTTGCGAAAGTTCAAACTACTACGGGAAAATCACCTCCACGTATTCGGTGATTCGAAACTGGTCTTGAAGCAAGTAAGCGGGGAATTTAATGCCAAATATGATCGAATAGAAGCTTACCTTGTCGTAGTAAGAGGTCTCATGGTGAAGTTGTACAGTTATATGGATTTAGTTAATTTCGTAGAATAGACTTCTAAACTAAATATAAATTAGGCCAAGAGTTGATACTTTCCAAATTTTAATATTTCTCACTAACTACTAAGTAAGCATGTAGGAATATTAATTAAGCAAGAAGAAAGCACAACTACAACACGTAGATGTACCAGGAAAACCCAAATGGGAAAAACGTTGGACGGCTGGGCCTAGACAAATCCACTAAAAATACTATTTTTCAAGAGATTCAAAAGACTTACAGACTTGACACACTAAGACTCGTTGATGCCGTTTCATCTACCTCCGTTTATAGTACGCGAAGATCCAAAGCATTGCATAACACTTCCCGTGTCTCGATATCCACCAAAACCCAAAAGACATCTCCAATCAATAATTATGCAGAGTTCCAGCTCACATAACTTTGATGAATAAATTGTAGAGTGTATGGGGTTTTTATTCTAAAATTTGATCAAAAGATCAAAAATGTGTTGGAGAGAATTTTCTAAAAAGGGATGATATTTTTTTTCTTAAAAGTGAAAGTCTTTCTCAATTAGTTATTTTCATCCTTCTTATAGATATATATGATGTAGTGGACCAAAACAGTTATAACAAAGGAACTGCCAAAATTTTAAAAAAAAAATCAAAACTGGAGCAGGTTGTTCGAACCTGGTCGTTCGAACGACTATGTTAGAACGAACTTCTAACAATATTTCAGAATAATATGCAAAGAATATCGTTGGAAGTCCATTTGAACATGTTTGTTCGAACGACACTTTTAACAAAACTTAAAATAAAAATTCAAAGGATTTTGTGAAGAAGTTCGCTAGTAAGCGCGTTCAAATAAGGTTGTTCGAATGACCTGGGCTATTTTTCAAACGAAAATATCATTTTTAAAGAAGACTTGATTTCTTTGAAAATTTCATAAAAATTCATTTTAATAAAATTAAATTTGTCTCCAATACATAAAAAGGAACCGGGTCAAATACCTTTAGGAAAAGAGCATTCATAATCGATTTGATAAGGTGTGAAAGACCGAATGCCAAAATTCTTCAATGTTAATTGTTAAACGAGACATAATGACCCAAAATGTTTTGTCCAATGGAATTTATCCAATACTACAAATGACTCAATTTGAAATCTTTCCTTACACATGAAAGACTTTGAAAAGGTGGAAATTCAATTGTTTCCTCGAGGACGGTACAATCACGCTCACCCCTTTACAACATTAACCTCAATAATTAACTCTAACCTAAGGAGAACTATTCATATAGAGTTCCTCGCAGAACCTAGTGTTGACCAGGCGATCCTAGTCGAGCAAATCCTCCTCACAATAAGGCCCCATATTGGATGAATCCCATAATTAATTATCTATGGAGTGACATACTACCATACGATAAGAGGCCGACCCATCAAGTTAGGGTTAAGGTTGCTCATTTATACCACAACCCTTAAGGTAAGCTTTATAAGAAATCATGTATAGGCCCCTACCTGCATTGCATTCACCCACAAGACGCTGAACAAGTACTTAGTGAGCTCCACGAGGGCATTTATGAGAGTCATGCAGGTGGATATCATTGCCCTTTCGTATGAACAAGGAAGGATATTGGTGGCCTCGCATGCAAAAGGATATAGGTGTCTATGTTCATAAATGAAAAAATTGTCATAATTACTCACCCATGGTTCACCAGCCTGCCAGCGACTTGAATCCCTGACCGTCCCCTAACCTTTCTCTCAATAGGGATTAGATATTGTGGTACCACTACCTACCATATTTGGAAATCATAAGTATATGTTGGTCGGCACATATTACTTCACCAAATGGGTAAAGGCAGAACCACTGGCAAACATTCGAGATTTTGATATGACAAGGTTCATATGGAGGAACATCATAACTCGTTTTGGGATACGTTAGGCTATCATCGCTGATAATGGGGCATAATTTGAAAGTGGTTTCTTTTAAGCTTTTTGTGATGAGCATGACATCAAGCACCACTTTATCTCTGTTGTGTATCCCCAATGAAATGGGTAAGTAGAGGCTTCCAAAAAAACCATGCTTGATGGACTGAGAAAGCAGTTGAAAAGGGCCAAGGGTGCCTAGGTGGACGACCTTCCTAATATTTTATGGGCTTATCGTATCATACATAAGAAACCAACTGGTAAACACCCTTCACACTCGCTTACGGAATAAAAGTTATCATCCCTCTAGAAGCAGGCCTCCCTACTATGAGAACCACTCTGGTTAACCAAGGCCTCAACGATGAAGCACTACACACTGAGCTTGACCTAGTAGGTGAGCGAAGAGAGTTGGCTTTGATCAGGTTGGCCTCCTACCAATAGCAACTAGACAAGTAGTATAATAAGAGGGTCAACTTGAGGAAGTTTATAATAAGGGACTATGTCTTGAGGAAAGTCCTCGGTAGTGTTATAAAATCATCGTATGGAAAACTGGGACCGAATTGGGAAAGACCCTTCAAAGTAGTCAGCGACGATCTTCAAGGAGCATATCACTTGGAAACGCTGGAGGTCAGGGAGATACCATGAGCATGGAATGCGACCAATCCAAGAAGTTATACTTTTAGATCTTCTTCTTTTTTATTAGCACATTTAGTTTAAGCATATTTTTATTTTCAAACTTCTGTTGCTCACTAGGCAATATTTAACAAATAAAGGTTGATTGGCCCCTCTATTGTCATTTTTTACATTAGGTTCTTAACTTCTCTTGATTATATCTCATTAATATTGCACTTTTTTTTAATGATAACTCCTTTGTTGATATCTAAATGCCTGATGAACAGGGTTTGTAGTAGTTATGACAAGTCAAGTATAAGCACTACCACCTTTAAGTCTTTGTTGCAAACACAATAGGACTCATGAGTTTCTCCGATAATAAGGCCATGTTTGGTTGGTCGCCAACTTCTGTTGGTCGAAAAAATCCTGCTTGTGCTAACTGTCCACCAACCAGGTACATTCTTTCCATCATCTTACTTAGGCCTAAGGGAGTGTAATGACACAACCTAAAAGGTAAAGTGGATGGAATGATATTACTAAGGCATATTGGACTGGCATAATGTTTAAACATATAAAAAGTAGAAGACTAATACTTAAATATCATTTAGTCGGCCGAAAAGCCCAAAATGATTAAAACTAAGTAATAGCTCAACTAAGGCCTAAGTTGGTTAACTGGTATTATTTTGATCGGAAAAGATACAAAGTAACCAATGAAAAGAGAAGATTAATACATGTTTAGTCAACATATGCTCAAAACATAAGAAAATATCAAACAAATTCTTTACTGAAATATAAGGTTACAATCACATTATAGACCAAAACAAAACACAAGACCTAAGTTGGCCTAGCACGGCGAGCAAGATACTTTGCTTCAATTTATCTCTAACCATCACCTAGTTTTAGGACAAGCTCTTCTACATCTTCATTGAGGTCATAATCTAAAATTTAGGAAGGAATGGCGTCAGTCGAAATCTACTAATCAAATTTTGAGAAGGGGTTATGGCGATAGGCCGCACTGTCAATTTGGTATTTATACCACATACTGGATTCTTTTGAGACTCCCCCTCCTGGAAGCCACTTAGTCTTCCTCGAGTTAAGTCAACGTCTTCTTCCTCCTTAAGCTTTATTAGGGCATCTACCCAACTAGAATTATAGCCCACTCCCCAGGCTTCTCGGGGTCTCATATTGAATGCATATCCAACTTTCTGACAATTTTTTTAAACACAGCCACAAAATCTTTCAAAGTTGCAACCTCCTTCGTCAAGGTATCATTCTAAAACTGAAGGACTTCATTCACTTGGTTAACCTCAGTTCTCTCCAAAAGTTTGGTCCTTAAGGAATTTACTTCTTCTTGTATGGAGGCACCTATCTCCTCCATCTCTTGAAGATCATCTTTCATCTTTGAAATCACCTCAGTCTGGTTTTTGTACTACTCGTTCCTTACCCATAAGGACTTTAAAATCCTTACAAAGGCTTTATGAGCCTTCAAGCTGATATTCGATCCAATAATCTTCCCTAGTTGGGAGTTAGGAGAAATATAGCGACCTAAATCAGCAGACTAAGAACGATACACAACAGACGAGAAGCAAAGTATTAGCACACAGAGAATCAAGTGAACATTGTAAAAATAAAAGAAATTCCATTCTCATTCAGTATGAAAGGGTGTCCAAAAACTAATACCTTAAGTTCCCAAAAATAGTTGCAAACTGACAAAATGAAGATCGTATATGAAAAAGACAAAATCCTAGTATACGAGACGTAATCATTCACCTGATCATCATTTGAAATAACCTTTCCCTTGCCAATAACATGTTGAACCTTTCCAGCACCATCACCTCCACTAACCTTGATAGGAACAATCTCGATATGACCAGCAGCTTGGTCGTTATCTTTTTCATCCTCCTCCAAAGGATCAGGACCAAGAGAGTGATGGTTAAAGACCTCAGAATCAGGAGGAGTTCCAATAGTCTTCAAACCCTGATCCCATTCGTTCTTGATGGATAACTTGCACCCGTAGGCTAATTTTCACTCATCATCGACATAGGATTTATAAAATCCCTCACGGTACCTCACGTCTTTTTCTTTGGGAACCTCACACTCAAGTTTAACAACCTTGTCAAATAAGGCCTTATTAGCCTATGCCAGCTTGGTCTTCTCAGCAATCACCACCATCTGAGTAGCCCCAAGTGTGTCATGGGTCCTGTTCATTCTTTCCTTCTTGCACTCCCACGCTTTGTGAGCATCAGCAAATGCTTGATTCTCAGCTTGCAGAGCGTCTTTTAACTCTTACTCTCTCCTAGAGCTATCAGCTTGGGTGTCCAAAAAATTGGTAAAGTCAGATATCATCTACACATAGAAGAAAAGAACAGTGAATTAGTATAATAAGAGGGAGAGGAAAATAAAATAAGTAGTGGAAAAGACTTACCAGGTCCATCCCTTGCACAGTCTTAAGGGCGAGCTAGGATGATCTTTTCCTAGATGAACACTCACGATCAGCGGCGAATACTACCCTCTTCAATAGGTTAGGGGCCAGAGAAGGTTCATCACCCACACTAGCCCCCCAAGACATGGGAAAGAGTAGACCCCAGAGGACTGCAAAACCAACTTCCTTTTGGCCTCCACTCTCCTCTCTTATTTCCTCTTTTCCTCTTCACTTCTCTTTATCACTCCTCCTCTCCTCTTCCTATCTTTTCTTCTTTTTCTCTTTCCCTTTCTATTTCCCCTTCCCCTTATCAAATGGGCTAGAACCACTGACCTTAGGGGAATCAGTTGTAGATGTCTTCAGAGATGGGATCCGATCAGATAAGACCATATGGTTGTCATCCTCAAGGAGCTTCAATTTTTGCCTCTTAATCAGAGGGGACATATCTTCTTCTTCTTCTTCTTCTTCTTCTTCTTCTTCTTCTTCTTCTTCTTCTTATTATTATTATTATTATTATTATTATTATTATTATTATTATTATTATTATTATTATTATTATTATTATTATTATTATTATTACTATTACTATTATTATTATTATTATTATCATTATTATTATTATTATTATTATTATTATTATCATTATTATTCTCCTTCTTCATCTCCTACTCCTCCTCCTCCTCTCTCCTCGTCATTTTTTTCTTCCGATCTTTCCTCTTTAATAATGATTAGCTCAGAGTGACCAACCTCATGAGCTCTTAAATAAGGAACCTCATAAACAAGACGATCAATAAAGTTGGTTGTAGTATTTTTATACTCCAACATATAAGCTACTGACCTGGGATGGTCATCATCAGGTAGCCTCTCTTTGATGTTTCAAGTCTTTAGAAGAATACCAGGCTCAAGATTATTTGCACGATCTATAAAATAGAGGAAGAAAGGACAACTATCATAAGATGAAAATAAGAAGAAAATAAAGACCAAATGATACAACAATAAGATAAAAATAAGCGACCTATGTGCTCTTCTCCATAATCCCGAATTATTGGTCCCCTTTGTCTCTTGCCTGCACGAGCAGGAAGACGTTGCCAATTTATGGCCATAAAAACTGAAACCCAATAATCCTTGTGAGAGTCTGGAAGATTCACCACCAGGACTCGATCACCCATCCTGGTCTTCAAGTAAATAAGGCCCTAACTTGTTCTCGACGATACGTAACAGTAACAGATTTCAGCAAGACCCAATTTTTTCTCATATGGGGTCTTAATTCTATGAAGCCAATTTATTATTTTTCATATATTAGGGGCACATTGAGCAGGTACTACATCTAAATATCTGAAGAATTTAATAAAAAGAGGGCTTGGAGGAAAAGTCAGACCCCCTCGGTTATCATAAGGGTATGAATCCAGTTCCCCCTTCAATGTCACACACATTTCTAGGTAAGGGGGCACAGTCAATTTTTACCCACTCAGGAATATTGTACATCTTTCTAAATTCTTATATTGATTTATTATTAAGCTTTTCCCTGAACACACAAGAACCTTAGCTATAGTTGTGAAAAAATTCGAAGAAGAGAAAAACAGAGAAGGTGAGCTGAACTTACAAAAATTAATGAAGCTCTGAGGAAAAATAAGACACTGAAGAAGAAGAAGAACATCGCAAAGCTTAGAAAGCAAGGAATAAGGTGGACTGAACTTAATTGACGAAAGGAACTGTATCTACGATTTGAATTCCATTGATAATGATCACACACGATCTCCCAAATCGTTTTTAGTGGTTCAAATGCATGGTTGGACAACAGTACCCTCGCTCATTCAAATGAATTACACGTATTCCATGGTGTTTGGATCAGGACGAGCATACCCTCATCAACTTCACCAATTGTACAAAAAATGCCATTCCAGTTACAAGGCCGCTAGTATAGTTAGAAATTATTATCCCATAACTCATAAAAGCCCAAATTCTTTAGGGGTAATTGTGGGGACCCTTTTATTATGGTCAATGAGAGTAGCCGAACAGGCCCAGTCCGCTTAAGGGGCTGCCCGACCCAAATCAAATATTCGACCAGTGAATGTATATTCAACATATAATAAAACACTTAGGGATATACTCAAATCAACTTGGAATAATCTCAGTATAGATATTTAGGTGGTTTATGATATATCCAACGTGACTATTGAGTTCCTTGTGCAACTCAACCTCTACGAATAAATTATAAACCCTGACCGAAGGCATGTGGGGAAATATTAAGATTTCGAGAGACACTTAATAAGAACAAGTAACCTTTATGTGGACGTATGCAAGTTACTGAACCACGTATATCGTTGTTGTGCATGTGATTTATTTTACTTTATGCTCTTTGTGATTGTTTTCGTAGATTCCTTTATTATGATATTTTCTGCACTCAAGGTTCATGTTTTTCCTAATCTTTTGTTTCATATGTTTAAGGGTAATATATATAAATTCCTTCATTTTTATCTTTTCATGATCTTCTCATTGGGCTCAATACTGGTCTTGATTTTTCATTTTCCTTGAGCTTGTTCTGCCACTTAGGAGAGGCTATTTCTCCATTTAATTTTAATAAAACTTGTGAGGGTCCTATCCCTTTTCCTTAAAAAAAGTGTGGGGTGGCACACATGGAAGCAAGATTGCCTTCATGGAAATCAACTCAAGCAAGTAATCCTCATCGTTGAAAGGGTTAAATGTTACAAAGTTTTGAACTGAATCATGGGATACTTGTAATGATTTGATAATGTAGAATAAAGATGGGGAGAAAATAAATTCAATATCAAGAGATGACTCATCATCACTTGAAGATTGAATTTTAATGTAGAAGGATTCACATTCAATGACATGTTCTTTGAAAATTATTTGAGATGAAACGTAAGTCTCAACCTCCTCTTTATTTTCCAAAGAAAAAATAATTTCGTCGCAAATGGATACTACATCCATTTATTCCTCACTTTCATTATGTATTATACTATGGACAAAGACAAAAGTGGTTTTTCTATTTTAGACATTGATTCCTCAGCTTTTTCAACACATTCCTCAACTTCAAAAGTCTCAGAAGAAAAATTAGTGTTGGATTCGAATAATTCATCCAAATCGTGTTCCTAACAATGATTTTCTTCTTCATAATAGTTTTTAATATTTTCATTTTCAAGAATATGTAGGCCCTCATGCAACATTATAGGTGCAGGCGCGGATTCTTGAAAATGAGAAGTTTGAAACTATCCCCAAAATAACTATCAAAATTATTATTATAAAGTTGTTGAAAGTTATTGTAATTAGTTTCAACATTCTTATTACAGGAATTTTGTGGTTAGACCTTTATAGGAAATATCGTTCTCAAAATTTCTATAATACGTTACTCGACTTTTGTAATACTCACCCAAAGACATTTAGATGTATCAAACTTTTGACTTTGAGAGTATTGACCAAAATTGAAAAAATTATAGGGATTTTGAGAAATATCTTTACGATTATCGAAAATATTAGTATAAGACATGCTTTCCCCAATAGGCTTAACATGGAAAAATTTCACGAAGGGATGTGCAACCGTTAGATTCAAGCGTTTCTTGGTGCTGAAATGTAGAGATCCTGCAAAACTAGTTAAAAGGGATTAAAAATAGAAAGGAAATATTATAAAATACTAATTGATATAAATTCTAAAAAAAATCCTCGACAACAACACCATTTGAGAACTACGCGAGAGCTTAGCATCTTGTGTGCTAATAAAATAGTTATTATTTTCATCTCCCGCAACTAATGTAAAAACCAAGACTTTAACTACCATCTAACGACAATATACCGTCTATTTAGGGTACCGAATCCATAGGGAATGCTGTTAGACGTTAAGTGACTTATTACTTCGAATAAAAGTATAAAAGGTGATTGTTTTAATAAATATTGATCCAGATATGTATTGAAAGTAAAATGAATAAAACGAGTAAAAAACTATAATTCTCACTACGGGTTAATTAGTATAAATGGTTACATGGGAAGATAAGTTTTTAAGATTAAATCGTCTGTCATCAATTAATTAAATCTAGAGTTGTCACCTCTTAAATTGTCATGAAAGCCTACTATTATTTTAGCATCAACAAATATCCTAAAAATTACGCACACATGGTCGTAAATATGGCGCATACCTGTTATACACAGCTAAATATCCTAGGAGAAAAAGTAAGAACATCCTAACCCATTTAAACTAGTATAATCCATCACCAAAGCAAAGAAACTATTTAATCCAAGGTGAGTTGAATCAATCTCAATAGAAACTAAATTAGCTAGAAAGCATATATTTAAAGCATGTATTGAAAGCAAGTAGGTAATCAATAAATTATTAAGAGAAACTGTCTACCAAAGCAAGAAAACAAAGAATTACAACTAATATATATGGACAAGATGACGAATAGTAGCCTTACACAACAAACGCTATGAGATAGAAAGGAGGAAAGAGCTCCCAAATACCAACCAACCCCTAAATATCTAAAACTTAAAATGAAGGATTAGATAATCACCTAAATAAAACCAACTTACATATATATTGTAAGTGATTAAAAAGAAGGGAGAAAAGAAAATAAAAGGCAAAAGTGTCAAATATCTACTATGACTAGCCAATCGCAGTCCTTTGATCGATCGATCGGTGTTCTTGAATAATGCCCATTGGCTTACTTCGTAGGCAAAACTTGATTTAGCGATCAATCGATGAAGAGGGATCAGTCACTCAGTGCTCTATTTTTTTAGGCAAATTGTTCTTCAAAACCGAGAAATATTGTGTAAATGGACAAATATTGTTGGAATTCAAACCTTTATAAACTAAATATATACTTGTCAAAATAGGAATGGATATAAACAAGAACACTCAGTAAACATACAAACATTACCTTTTAGCAAATGAAGCACACATGAACATCCATACACATGCATGTACACAACCAACAAGCTTAATTTTGAAGCATAACATACACATACCAAAGGTTCAGACAGAAAATCACACACACAAACATTTTTATATTAGAATAAACATGGGCCACACACATAGTTTGGCACTAAATTTCCAGTTATATATGTATTATCATGTGAATATACATATATTGCAATTACATATTAACATACGACAATCAGTTATGACACAATATTCAAAGAAATAATCCCATGAAGAACATATGTAATGAAATACTCTACTCATTATTTCATAAATAACAATGTGAAGACGAATCAAGAGATATTACAGACTTAAATAAGAAGAACTACAGTGAAGTGTGAAGATGAAGGATATAGTTTATAATCTTATATACCTATATATACATACTTGCCTAAAGATCATCCATCATATTATTGAGATACATACATACATATATATATATATATATATATATATATATATATATATATATATATATATATATATATATATATATATATATATATATATATATATATATATATATGTATGTATATATATATATATATGTATGTATATATATATATACATATATATATATACTAGCGGAATACCCGTTCCTAAAGGCACGACGAAAATTTCCAAAACACGTTATAGAAAAACGGCCAAAATTTCCAAAGTATGTAACTGCAAAATGGCAAAAATTTCGTTCCTCGACAAAACGAAGTGTAATTTTAAAAATATTGTCCATAACATCCTTTATTTATAGAACTGTCCACCCTGTTTAACAAATAATAAACAGTCCAACTTATACGCAAAGTTTAATCAACTACCTCAGGACGCCATCAGAATAGGTAAAAATTTGACGAAAAAAACTTACACAAACAAAATCCAACAATACAAATACGAAACTTCTGACTTCAAAGTCGATTTTGACCCCTTGAATATCGCCAAAAATAGCCCGAGACGTTGGAATTTAAGAACATAAAACCTCGACTCATGGTATGTGGATCAAGAAATGTATGTGAAGGTTATCAAACCTAAACAAAATAACAAAATAGAATTACCCATGCCAGAAAATGTTTGACATTATGGGGCCATCAGCAAATTGCAAACGCCTAAAGATATATCTGTAGCGACATTAATCACATTCGAAGGTAATGGATCAAAGTTGCTTTTTCTGTGATACTGATGTATCATCTCTGGTTTTTGTTTTCCAGTAAGCATTGTCATGTTTGATGCGTGTACGTTTCTCGCAGGAGCATGGCTTGCTTAATTTACTGTTTCGAGTGTTTTAGGAATGAAATCAACCACCACTATTAAAAACCAATGTCAAGTCACAAAAAAATTGAAAAGAAGCTAACACTACAAATATTGTTTCATCAAAGAAAAAACAAAACCATAATTGAAAACATTACTCTAATCGAATGGAATCAAGAAGCAAGGTCAGACTTACAACAATAGCCTATGGGGTAACCAAGAACCAAAAATGACCATGATTGATGGAGAAACCACCAACACCACTGGAATTAAAACCAAAATGTAAATTTATAAAAAAATATGTGCATCGTTGGTTTGAGTAGTAGTTCGATCAGCAGCCATCTCAGTTCCATGTACCTCATCATACATTCCTAACTCCTTGTTATACAATGCAGAGCAATAGAGTCCGTATCCGTAAGTAGATAAAGAAAACATATTAAACGTTTTGCAACATTAAAAAAATTGTGCCATGTCTAGTGCTTTCATAAGTTCAAAATTATACCTAAATCCATGTGTAGAGATAAACATAGTCAATGAATTTTTAAACCGATAAAATATATGCGCATTACACATCTTCAACACATAATTGAGAAAATAAAATACATTAAAAAGGCTCCTGCAAATAAATAAATTATGCCCTACAATAGAAACAACTTCAATAATGAATTGAGGAAGAGCATTTGAGAACTCCATTATATCATATTATGACAGACTTACGAAAAAATCCGTTCATAGTACTAAGTTTAAAGGAAAAAGGTTCACAGACTTGTGGTTCAACTGGTGAGCGTTGTAAATGACCATTCTAAAGTTGACATCACTCGGTGCAAAAAAAAGTATAAACAAAAAAAGGTATGAAGCAGACATATAATTTATATTTGGTTGAGAATATGTGGAATGCCAAAAAAAACAAAATTTCGTTTTTACGCTCTTAGTCAAAAAAGGTGTATGTTAACAAAGACGCTAACTGTATATATAATAGCGACATGGAGTCACAACGCTGAACATCTTCAACACTATCGAGTCACAATTCACAAAAAATGAAATTAAATGTAACATCAAAAGGTTGGAGAATATTTATACACCTTGTAAATCTCAAAAGGTTCTAATATAAAGTGCCTTCAAGTATGATTAATATAAATCTCAAAAGTTTTCCACACAAATATTCATTTTAAGAGATTTGGCTTCAAGTATGATTAATGTAGTATATGGTGAACATTCAATATCCCATTACATAGATAACATTTCATTTCTAGCGCACCAAAAGCATTGAATTCATGTTTACAAAAAAAATAAAGTTTAAAAAATGTAAATATAGCATACACAATTATAACACATATAGCTTCTTCATGATTTATTATTTCCTCTGACAATATAACATGACAATTGGGATGCCATAGAATACTATTCTCATAATTAGTGTTCTTAGTTTTAGCATCATGGTTAAAAAATGACAACATGGTGATACCAAAAATGACAACACGGTATAAAGTTTCTTAGTTTTAACATCATTAATAGAGCATCATCACGTGTCATAACATCATAATGATATAAATTTTTTTGGTAAATATAAATCCTTTGTGTAAATCACGGGTCCTATCAATTTAGCCGGTATTTGAAATCATTAACAGAACATTGTGATACCATATAGTGATGTCGCTTGAGGGAACTGCAATAGAGCTGCATGAAAAAAGAACATTTATAATCAATGAAGTAGCTCCAGATGTAACATTGATGTGAATCAACTAATTAGAGAAAGAAGAGATTAAAAAGAAAATTGCATACTCATAAGTGTGATCTTATTAGGTGGACCATATCAAATATATCATTCAAACAACATATTAAACAAATTTAGTTGAACAATAATTATGAACACTCATAGAACAAAAAGAACACTTAAACACTTCAAACTTAAGTGGAATCCAAATCACCATGAGTTTGAAACTAACAATAAACACACTACAAACCCATACATCCATACAAAATAGAGAACATATAGGTGCCAAGGCACCAACAATAACCTGATATCACTTATTTTTTTTTGTTACTAAAACTTTATTTAATGTAAGAAAAACATCATAAGCCCGTTGTCACTTATTTAACCCACAAAATAAAGTATGCATCATAAGCCTGAGAAAGTTGATTCTAAAACATCATCAAACTCAGCTGTTGACTACAGATAACTCAAAAAATAACACAATCAATTTTCAAATTGAAATATTTATGTATGCCGAGAATACATCAATACCTAACACCATGGGCTGAAAAGAATCACACATAAATAATATAATCAAATGCATTATCCATCAAGCAAGAACATGAAGTAATTAATTTTACCATCATTGAATTACAGTCTATAATAACACTCTAAAGAGAGAGAGAGAGAGAGAGATAGAGAGAGAGAGAGGGGGCACCTCACGTTCAACCATAAAACGTTAAACAAAAAGAAACAAAATATGAATTCCTTTGTAAAGAGAATTAAAAAACATAGTGTTTTAAAGATTCCACGAAAAAACAAATCGGAATTCCATCTTACAGAACATATAGATTATACCTTAGGGGGTTTGAAGAGTTAGATATTCAAAACATCTCACCATTCCTGCCAAACAAATAGAATCAAAATTAAGGCAAAAAATAGATGTAAACAACAAAAATAAACACAAATTACCTAAAGATTTGGGTTTAAAAACCTAAAGAGAGAGAGAGAGAGATATCAGTGGTCATAAAAACAAACTAAATACCCACAACGTTCCAATCAGATATGAAAAAAGTTAGATATAAAAAACAGTAGATCTGGATGAGGTTAGGGTCAGGGTCCGATCTGTGCAGGCCGGAGGTGTTATCGAATTTTGGGTATTGCATTCCAAACAAAACCCATTTCGGTTTTAGAAGAAGAATATGATTCATGTGTATTGCAATTGATAGAAAATGAAAAAGAAGATACCTGTGTTTCATCCCTTTCTTCAAATCCTCACCTGTGAGAGAGAGAGAGAGAGAGAGGACGAAGAGATGAAGGGGGTAAATATTCGAGGGTCGTGGGTTGCGTGTGATAGGAGAGAGACAGCCGGTTGGTAGTGAGGGCAAGAGGTTGAAAAGTAGGATCAAAATGGGTATAATACCCTCTTACCCTTGAATTTGAATTTTGAAGATAGGAAAAAAGAATTAGGGTGTGTTAAAAGAGGGGGAACTCAAATATTGAAGGGGCAATGATGGTAAGAGGAGCATTTTAATTTCAACCATTAGATCCTTGCCTTGTTGGTTCAATCCTAGACCCTGATTGTGTTATGATTTTATTGAATAGTGTCAAAATTTTTACTCCTTATTATATAGACTAGCGGAATACCCGTGCCTGAAGGCAGGACGAAAATTTCCAAAACACGTTATAGAAAAACGGCCAAAATTTCCAAAGTATGTAACTGCAAAATGGCAAAAATTTCGTTCCTCGACAAAACAAAGTGTAATTTTAAAAATATTGTCCATAACATCCTTTATTTATAGAACTGTCCACCCTGTTTAACAAATAATAAATAGTCCAACTTATACGCAAAGTTTAATCAACTACCTCAGGACGCAATCAGAATAGGTAAAAATTTGACGAAAAAAACTTACACAAACAAAATCCAACAATACAAATACGAAACTTCTGACTTCAAAGTCAATTTTGACCCCTTGAATATCGCCAAAAATAGCCCGAGACGTAGTGAGCTGGGCACGGACAATACGAATCCAATGGCGCCAAAATTGCCTCATTCTGATTTGCGGTTAAAAAGTTATTGGATTTCTTCCAAAACATATTATTTTAACTTGAAACGGAATAGTATTAACGCAATTCAACTACTACTCGCTCCAACTAAGATATAATAATTGGAATTTCAATGAGCGCATAAAAATCTGACTATTTAAGACATCAATGTCAACATTCACATAGCATATCACTTTAAGGGTTATTCAATCGCCATAAGGTGTAAAAGAAAATACTTCAACCACATTATGTAACAATATTGCTAAATAGATCAATCTAGCCGCGAATAGTGTTAACTCATAGCTAAAATTAAAAATCATTTAAATTCACATTACGAAATACAAATGACAACGTTATAAAACCCAAACGTTAACATTTTCGTACCCCTCAATTAAGTCATTTAAACCTAAATCAATATATATTATTTCAACTATTGGGTGACCCCTTGATCGGAAGCGGCTTCAAAGGGCTGACCAACCACATTTTCAAGGACCTCATCATCGTCATTGACATCTTGATGTGTTGTTGTTGTAGTGACAGCTACTATGTTGTTGTTGCAGCAGCAACTGCTGTGTTGTTGTTGTTGCAACATCGGCAGCATCACCGACGTCATCATCGACATCTTGCTACATATAGAATTGCACTCTGAAAACACCCAAATTTGACAAAGGCCATTAATTTAGGCATTTGAACAAACAAATGACGTAAAAAAACATATTAAGAAAACATACCTGTTGGGGGATTCTCCTTCGCTCCTCAAGAGATGATACTAAGCGTCTCCATGTGTCCACTTCCAGTGTTCGACCAGTTTTCAAACAGCTCAAAATAGATTGACAGTACCTAAGCCAGCATATGGAATTATAATATAAAATAAGGCAACCGAACACATATGGCTTGACAGTACCTCATCAAATGGGGATTTCATTTAGCCATTATAATGTTGTAGTCTTTCCAAAATGGCTTGACAATACCAACATATGGCCTGACAGTACCAACATATGGCATTATAATGTTGTACTCTTTCCGAAAAGGGGATTTCATTTGGCCAGATTCATGGCTTAACTTAATACCACATCAAATGCACTTTAAATCCTTGGCACACATAAAGGGAGAACTGATTTTGACACTTGAAGGACACAATTTTTTGACATCTAGAGAGACACCATGTTGGGTAGTCGAGTAATGCATTTTATGTCCTCACAACATTATATATGTAAAAAGAGAACATAACAAACAGAAGGGTCAAGACATATTATTTTGTCAATAGATTAAACTTTATATTGTTATGCATATTATAAATTATATCTACTGAATGTCTTGACTACAAATTCATATAAAACAATATAATCAAACATAAAACACAATGCAAAATTAGTAATTATTTACAGCCTCAACTTCACAACTTGGATAAAATGGAATTACAGTAGAGTAGAAAAACATTGCAATGCCAACATATATATAATGTTTGCAAGCCCTACTCAGAGCCTATATCCTTAAGCCAAGAAACATAAATACCATTTTCATTTAGTAATGATCTACATCAAAGCCATAGAATAAGTATATTATAAGAAATATAATTGATCCAAAAAATATACTTAAATCAATGCAATTTTTACCTCTGAGTTCATTTTCAACAAAAGATAGATGAATTTTTCTTGAGGTTGATTCTGGAGGTATGGTAGCTGAATTTTTCTCATTCTTGGATCATCACTAATGTGACCAAGCTTATAAGTTATTATATGGCTTCCCTTTCTACAATGGTACAACTTGAACTCCCTCGTGTTAACATCCTCTACGAATGGCCCTTCTCAAAAACAAAAGAGACGTTGAAGATTAGTTGAACCCGGAACCTCGAACATTACTTACAGGGCTGAATCGATGCATGGCTGCTCAATTTGAAAAGCTGAATATGTCTTTGATCGAATTGGTGGATCAGTATAGCATAGTATAGCATGGTCAGGTCTACTTTGCAAATATTGAGAAAGTATGACACCAATATGTGGATACGACATCACGTATTTGAGAAATATAACATTATTAAATATACATGGCTATTACAATTCTTAGAAACTCAGTTCTAAAACAGGTCCCATGGTCATAAAACCCCTATTTTATTCTAAATAAGTCGAGCTAGTAGAAAACAAAAACAAAAAAAATAACCAACTTATGTTTTGGATGGGGGGCAACTAATTACATAATCTCTAAGTATCCGAAGTGGTGCATTGTAATTCTACTACTTTAACTCCTGTAAAGCGCAATCTGTAAATACAATCAATATACCCTACTTTAATTCTACAACTTTAAAATCATGAACAATGTTACCTTATAATTACCACATTTGCAAAAAGCTTCATGTCCGATCTTTTATTTAAGGTATGTCCAGAGGCAGAGACATATTTCTTCTCGTGCTCTAATGCCTCCTCCTCGGCCATCTAACAAATCAAACTCAGTTCATGTCAAATCAAGTTTTGAAGCCTCGTCTAGCATGAAACCTTCCTTACGACGATCTAACAAATCAAATGTTGAAGGCTTGTCAGTATGAAACCATATTTACGCAGGCCTGAAATGTCAATTCATGCGAAATCAAGTTTCGAAGGCTCCTCCAGGAAGAAAGCACACTTGCACAGTCCTGAAATGCCCACATTACTTATAAGAAAAGGTGTGAATGTTTTTAAATAATAAAAACCCATTAATTTGGTAACAAATTATCTCTATCATTGGCAATGATAAGTTTCATACCCATAGATCTCCCAAAGTAATGGGGAATAGAAGAAAAACTTGTCATGGGTTCAACTAAGCATAAGAAATCAAGTCTATGAATAGCACATAGACTTCTAACATTTTAATATATAACTAACATTAAGAAATGTGAGAACTTATTAGATAATAACCTACATGTCTTGAACGAAAACATTCAAACATTCAAAGTAAAAGAAAAAACTAAAATTATATCATAAGTAGTCTAGTAAAACTAAAAACCCTCTACAATAAACTAAATGATAAGAGACTTTCGGATATAATGCTTCACACCGAACCATAAGTGCATATAGTTTAGTCTAAGAGACTAAATAAACCACTGAAGCTTATTTCTCTTCCTGTTTCTCTTCTTTCTTGGGCTCAGATACAGTAGGTGCAGCTGTACCACCCCCATCGGCAAGTGCAGCCATCGCGACACCACAACCGCCAAGAAGAAACAGAAGCCAATTTCTCCATTCCAATTATAATCAACTCAATTATGTCCTTCCCCTTGATTCCACAAAAGAATGTCCCTATGATGAAACCAAAAAAACATATTCAGATTTAGTACCAACTCGAACAACTTTAAAAATCATAAATTGATTTGAGAGTTGAAGCAAAACGAACACAAAAAAATTTAATAAAGGAGTTTAAAAAAAAAATTCTTCACTTTACGAATGATACATTAGAACATATAGAATCCCATTAGCTAGCTTTAACACCTACTATTTGGAAACGAACGTAGTTCAACAGCTTTTATTTGTGCTTCAATTTTACTTTACCATCGCAACACGGAGAACCTTTCTCGGGGACAACTGAAAGATAATTGATAAGCGGATCCAACGTTCCCCAGATGCAGCAATTGTAGGAGGACTTGAGGGTAGAGCCGTAAAATAATCATTTTCTTCATCCAAAGTACTTACAGCTCTGTCAAAATTTGGATCTGACTTGCTTGAACATGATTTTAATATGGTTTACCTCGCTATTCGTTTTGGAAGCACCACGGTCATGTTACAGCTCTGTCAAAATTTGGATCTGACTTGCTTGAACATGATTTCAGTATGGTTTACCTTGCAATTCGTTTTGGAAGAACCACGGTCATGTTCCAATACTCTTTCTAGAGATAAATCAGTTGAGGATGCAAGGGCATAATCATTTCTAAGGCTGCATTGGCATTTGACATTGTTACATGAACCACATTTGAGGATGATCACATATGTTTACACATTAAGTGATGGAATCTCATGAGTGTAGCAGTGTGAGAACATGTATAGCTCCAACTGCAATAGTAATCAAAAGAAAGAAAGTCAATAAAAAAAATAAACATTCCAATAAAATCCAAGTTTCAAATATGTCAGTACCTATCTTATGTGGTTATTTTGACCTTTGTACCTGTTCCGTGAAAAATTATACAATGTATCGCTTCAAAGCCTGCAATGTTTGATCAATTATATAGAACTCTTATGTAAGTAGTACCAGTCGAACTTTAAAGAGTTTCACAATAGGGGCCGAATGCATTTAAATATAAATAAATTAGGGGCCAAATGTACAAAAATAAATATCTTTTTAATACCAAATTTTCATTTTCAAACCCTTACATCCACCCCTGATTTGTTCTTCCTTTTACAAAGGCTGGTTAAAGCCAAAACAAAAGTTCATCTTTTAGGTTCCTTAATAACTTGGTAGCCTAAAGTTATGAACCACTACTTTTTATAACAAAATAAACAACAGGATAAATATATTGGGAAAGGGCTTTAAACAGTATTCTCAGAGGCAAATTTTCTTGTCATATGTAGCTGCCTTTTTTTTCTTGTTCAATCATAGTTATAAAGAATTCTTCAATCAATCTTGTTGAAACTCAATCCAACCAAACTTATGTAACATGTATATACCCTGATCTATTTTGAAAACCAATTTGATTCGGAGTATAGAATACAAAAAAATCTCAAACACAGTATGCCAAACCAACTTGTGTAACATCTAATAGGTATGCCAAAAAATGACAATACAGTATAAGAGTTAAAGTCATAAATATCCAAGAAGAGTGATTATACTCAGACTCCAGACAAATTAGGCAACAAAAAAAGAGTTAGTAAAAGTCATATACCTTTAGAAACCTCGAAAATAATAGTTTTCTTTATACAAATCCGGGAAGAAAATAACAATTATATACTGAACGTAATAATAGTTACCTAAAAAATAAATAATAGATTTCTTTAGACAAACCAGGGAACAAACTAACAGTTATATACTGAACATAATATCATGTACTTTTAGAAACCTTAAAAAGTCATATACCTTTAGACAAATTAGGGAACAAAATAACAGTTACCTCTAGTGAACATAATATATCCTCAAAAACGATTAATTTCAGCAACCTGGGTAACAAAATAAAACTTTAGGGAAAAAAGGAACAACTAAAAATTGCCTTTAAGAAAGCTTTGACCTCTCAACATCAAGATATAAGTACACGTAAACCAAAAAAACTCAATTAATTAAAAGAGAACTTAAAGGCTTGTACAATAAAGCTTAGACCTCCCATCAAATAAAAAATATACTATATATTATTTAAAGCATAGAATATCCTTCATCACTTCTCTAAACCTCCACCATATAGATACCCGTTCTCATTTTGTGAAAATTAAAAGCGAGATGTGGAGATAAAAAAATTCAAGATATGGAGATAAAACAAAGCGAGATGTGGAAATTAAAAGCGAGATGTGAAGACCAAATAAAGAAATCACCCATTAGCTAAGTTTACACAATCAAAAAAACTTTAAAGTAGTTGAGAAATAAAAATGAATTGCTGGGATGGATTATAGTGAATGGATGGAGAACATCAGGGACACATATAATTAGTGGGATGGAATTTCTCGCAGCACAACACGTGTTTTCTCAGGGCATGGACATCTATCTTAATCTCCCTCGACAATGTTGGTGTTTGGAATTTAAGAACATAAAACCTCGACTCATGGTATGTCGATCAAGAAATGTATGTGAAGGTTATCAAACCTAAACAAAATAACAAAATAGAATTACCCATGCCAGAAATTTTTTGACATTATGGGGCCCTCAGCAAATTGCAGACGCCTAAAGATATATCTGTAGTGACATTAATCACATTCGAAGGCAATGGATCAAAGTTTCTTTTTCTGTGATACTGATGTATCATCTCGGGTTTTTGTTTTCCAGTAAGCATTGTCATGTTTGATGCGTGTACGTTTCTCGCAGGAGCATGGCTTGCTTAATTTACTGTTTCGAGTGTTTTAGGAATGAAATCAACCACCACTGTTAAAAACCAATGTCAAGTCACAAAAAAATTGAAAAGAAGCTAACACTACAAATATTGTTTCATCAAAGCAAAAACAAAACCATAATTGAAAACATTACTTTAATCGAATGGAATCAAGAAGCAAGGTCAGACTTACAACAATAGCCTATGGGGTAACCAAGAACCAACAATGACCACGATTGATGGAGAAACCACCAACACCACTGGAATTAAAACCAAAATGCAAATTTATAAAAAAAATCTGTGCATCGTTGGTTTGAGTAGTAGTTCCATCAGCAGCCATCTCAGTTCCATGTACCTCATCATACATTCCTAACTCCTTGTTATACAATGCAGAGCAATAGAGTCCGTATCCATAAGTAGATAAAGAAAACATATTAAACGTTTTGCAACATTAAAAAAATTAGGTCATGTCTAGTGCTTTCATAAGTTCAAAATTATACCTAAATCCATGTGTAGTGATAAACATAGTCAATGAATTTTTAAACCGATAAAATATATGGGCATTACACATCTTCAACACACAATTGAGAAAATAAAATACATTAAAAAGGCTCCTGCAAATAAATAAATTATGCCCTCCAATAGAAACAACTTCAATAATGAATTTAGGAAGAGCATTTGAGAACTCCATTATATCATATTATGACAGACTTACGAAAAAATCCGTTCATAGTACTAAGTTTAAAGGAAAAAGGTTCACAGACTTGTGGTTCAACTGGGGAGCATTGTAAATGACCATTCTAAAGTTGACATCACTCGGTGCAAAAAAAAGTATAAACAAAAAAAGGTATGAAGCAGACATATAATTTATATTTGGTTGAGAATATGTGGAATGCCAAAAAAAAC
The DNA here is from genome assembly GCA_949130495.1 of Sambucus nigra. NCBI lineage: Eukaryota > Viridiplantae > Streptophyta > Magnoliopsida > Dipsacales > Adoxaceae > Sambucus > Sambucus nigra. The sequence continues at coordinate 98,350,926 of OX422215.1, read as the reverse complement.
AAAATTTAGTTTTTACGCTCTTAGTCAAAAAAGGTGTATGTTAACAAAGACGCTAACTGTATATATAATAGCGACATGGAGTCACAACGTTGAACATCTTCAACACTATCGAGTCACAATTCACAAAAAATGAAATTAAATGTAACATCAAAAGGTTGGTGAATATTTATACACCTTGTAAATCTCAAAAGGTTCTAAAAAAATATAAATCATATAAAGTGCCTTCAAGTATGATTAATATAAATCTCAAAAGTTTTCCACACAAATATTCATTTTAAGAGATTTGGCTTCAAGTATGATTAATGTAGTATATGGTGAACATTCAATATCCCATTACATAGATAACATTTCATTTCTAGCGCACCAAAAGCATTGAAATCATGTTTACAAAAAAAATAAAGTTTAAAAAATGTAAATATAGCATACACAATTATAACACATATAGCTTCTTCATGATTTATTATTTCCTCTGCCAATATAACATGACAATTGGGATGCCATAGAATACTATTCTCATAATTAGTGTTCTTAGTTTTAGCATCATGGTTAAAAAATGACAACATGGTGATACCAAAAATGACAACACGGTATAAATTTTCTTAGTTTTAGCATCATGTGTAGAGCATCATAACGTGTCATAACATCATAATGATATAAATTTTTTTGGTAAATATAAATCCTTTGTGTAAATCACGGGTCCTATCAATTTAGCCGGTATTTGAAATCATTAACAGAACATTGTGATACCATATAGTGATGTCGCTTGAGTGAACTGCAATAGAGCTGCATGAAAAAAGAACATTTATAATCAATGAAGTAGCTCGAGATGTAACATTGATGTGAATCAACTAATTAGAGAAAGAAGAGATTAAAAAGAAAATTGCATACTCATAAGTGTGATCTTATTAGGTGGACCATATCAAATATATCATTCAAACAACATATTAAACAAATTTAGTTGAACAATAATTATGAACACTCATAGAACAAAAAGAACACTTAAACACTTCAAACTTAAGTGGAATCCAAATCACCATGAGTTTGAAACTAACAATAAACGCACTACAAACCCATACATCCATACGAAATAGAGAACATATAGGTGCCAAGGCACCAACAATAACCTAATATCACTTTTTTTTTTGTTACTAAAACTTTATTTAATGTAAGAAAAACATCATAAGCCCGTTGTCACTTATTTAACCCACAAAATAAAGTATGCATCATAAGCCTGAGAATGTTGATTCTAAAACATCATCAAACTCAGCTGTTGACTACAGATAACTCAAAAAACAACACAATCAATTTTCAAAATGAAATATTTATGTAGGCCGAGAATACATCAATACCTAACACCATGGGTTGAAAAGAATCACACATAAATAATATAATCAAATGCATTATCCATCAAGAAAGAACATGAAGTAATTAATTTTACTATCATTGAATTACAGTCTATAATAACACTCTAGAGAGAGAGAGAGAGAGAGAGAGAGAGAGAGAGAGAGAGAGAGAGAGACGGGGCACCTCACGTTCAACCATAAAACTGTGACAACCCGCTATCCAAAATAAAGGGTGGCCAGCCCTATACCCCGATTAAATAGCAAATCATGGATAATATCATCCTCAGCATCACAACAATATACAAAGTATAAGGAATAACCACTCTATATTCCAGAAAACGGGTTATCAAAAACTTTGATTTGAAAAGGAGAACATTTTCAACAACCCATCATAGAAATAGAGGGTGGAAACCCCCACAAGTGCATCTAAGAAAACCCGAAAGATACAAAGGACCGAATAAAACTTCGGTCAATACCATCCATACAACATACATATAGTACCAAGTGTTACATAATAAATTCATTATACATTTACAACTGTTTGGGCAACAAGCCCGAATGAACCGAACATAACTAGAAACATAAACAGAGGCGTCTACACAAAATCCCATGAAACCCGCACAAGGTCACGGCTCCTCAAAGACATGTGTAAGGAAAGATCATTACGGGCGACCGTGCGGCGGAACACCTGAACGGATAATATAGATATACATACACAACAAGAAAAGGAAAACCGGTCAGGGCCGGGTATATGTGATCAACAGATAAATGACAAGTATGATAATGATGCACAATGAAACATGGATGATAGTCTAGCATGTTAACGGCATATAAGGAACTGAAATTGGTGAAGGACTACATAGAGTGAGATTCATAATAAAACGGAATTAAAAGTGCTTATAAGCCTTTATCATCATTAATCAGATTTCAATTCAAGTATACATTTTCCATTCCTTATCAGGAATATAATTGACATCATGTGCTCTATAGGGCACTAATCTCAATAACATGCTATTTGCGGCATAATTTTGCCCTTTATGGCATTAATGTTCCATCGAGTCCAACTCGATAATTAGAATAGTCATAATTATAAATATAACGATTCTAAGACCGCCCGTCCGGGTTTCCCCACTGAGCGCGTCCCTAAATAACCATCATCTTCCAGGGCCTAACATAAGACAACCTGGGATCCTATCGAAAGCGTCGGGAAGCGGCCATGAGCCTGCGTGGTAGCCAAGACCACACCCGAAATCTCCCTACCCCCGCAGAAAAACATACAACCATAAACGCTCCCATGGCCTAGGACTATATCCACCCTGCATTCATTAGCCAGGGGGCTTCACCTAACGAGCGGACTTCCCTTAAGATGGTATTTAGAGAGGTGTGTAACATCCATTTTATTAATTCCCATTATGTGATTAGTAAATTATCATTTACCTTATCAATTCCCCATATTAATTAAAAGGGTATAAGTTAAATCGGGACTATATGTAATTCGTACCGACCTAGCATCCTCAAAAGGAATTTAGACTCCAAAGTTATCCCCAAGGCCTCTTTTAGGCTTTACTATAAACCATTTAGTCAAAATGTAACTCAAGTTGAATTCTAAAGTCTCCAAAATTGACCTTAATACATTCTAGACCCTTATAAACTACAAAACAAAAGTGATGCCTAAACATCACCTTAAATTCCCCCTTGAATGAATCCTAGATGAACCCTTTCGAGTCTAGGATGTCTACCCAACTCAACTAGAACTCTAAACCCTATGTTTACTTCATTTAAGAAGGTCCCTAATCAAATAATCCTAAAGAAAAAGGGTTAAAAATGAAAAAAGAAAAATTTTGAAAATGCAGGGCTACCGAATCGATTCGCCCCCCTCGGCCGAATCGATTCGGCCGAAAAAGTTGAGGTTCTGCATAAATGCCAAATCGATTCGGATGGGAAACCGAATCGATTCGGTTAGAAAATCTGGGTTTCTACATAACTGCCGAATCGATTCGCCCAGGGGACCGAATCGATTCGGGCCTGCGATTTTGCTAAGAAATGGCTATGGAGTCTTGGACTCCATTTTCTACCCCAAACCCAAATTTCTCCAAACCAAACTCATATACCAACATTCTAAAACATCAAAGATGCTATTGATCATCTTCAAACCCCATGAATCATTTTGGAGTGGATCAAAACCCAAAACACATAATAAAACCCTAAGTTTGCCAAACTAAACATAATACATCATCATCACAACAAATCATCTATCTCAAGACACAATTAGCAAGTAAAAACTTGCCTTGATTCAGCAAATATGCAGATTCCTTGGTGTAGCAAGTTCTCTCTCAATCTCCAAAGCTTTCTCTCTACTATTCTCTTTTCTCTCTTAGGTTTAGGAAGGGATTTTGGGGAATTTAGAAGACTAAAAAGGCATAAATCGTGACTTAAGGCCAAATGCCCCACTTAATTAACCAAAAGTGCGATAAAACAATACGCGGTAGCATAATTAAAGCACAACCAGTCAAAAATGCCCAAAACTACAAAATACAATATGGTACATTATTTGACTATTTCGCACATTCCGGAATCAACTGTAACCTCCAAATTATCATTTGGACATTTTCAAATTCAATTTAGATTCCGGTCTCATTATTAAGCCAAATATCATTTTATTTTCAGATGATATTAATAAGCATGACATAGCAATATATTCCCATAATTATGATATGTATGCAACCTCATAATAAATATCAACTTTCTACATTGAATTCATCATTCAAATCATAACCCAACACTAGGTTCCAATTACTATACTAAGTAATTAACATAAAATACGGTCTCATGAGCGAGGCTTATTACATACTCCCCCCCTTATGAGGGAATTTTGCCCCCAAAATTCAGGCGTACCTCATGAGAAAAGATGTGGATATTTCTCCCGCATCTCATCCTCGCGTTCCCAAGTCGATTCGCTTGCATGATGATGACTCCAATGGACTCTCACTAGAGGCACCACACGAGATCTTAACTTTCGCTCCCAAAACTCAAGGATAGCAACCGGTTGTTCTTCATAAGAAACATCGGGCTGCAACTCGATATCTTCGAAAGGGATGTGCCAAAGGGCACCTTCACACCTTCTGTACTTCTTCAAGGAGGAGACATGAAATACATCATGGATTTGTTGTAAAGGTTCTGGCAAGGCAAGTTGGTATGCTACGGGACCAACCTTTGCAATCACTGGGAAAGGTCCAACAAAGCGGGGTGCAAGCTTTCCTTTCTTCCCAAAACGCTTAATACCCTTCATCGGGGACACCCGCACCAACACTTGGTCTCCAACCTCCAATTCCATATGCCTCCTTCCCGCATCGGCATAACTCTTTTGACGATCTTGGGCTATCCGTATGCGATTTCGAATAAGCTCAATCTTCGAAGAAGTATCTTGGATCATCTCAGGTCCAAGAAACTTATTATCACCCACTTCCAACCAACAAGCGGGCGGCCTACAAGGCCTGCCATACAAGGCTTCATAAGGTGCCATACCAATGGTAAATTGGTATGAGTTGTTGTAAGCAAACTCAACCAACGGAAGATGTTGTTCCCAACTACCTTTAAAGTCGAGTATGCACATACGAAGCATATCCTCCAACATCTGGTTTACCCTTTCGGTCTGACCGTCTGTTTAAGGATGATAGGAAGAGCTTAACTTCAACTCGGTCCCCATAGCTCCCTGGAAACTCTGCCAAAAGAGGGACACGAATATTTTATCTCGGTCGGAGACAATATTCAAGGGTACCCCGTGGAGTCTGACGATTTCCTCAATGAACAACTGGGCATAACGAGCGGTATCATAATCGGTGCGCACAGGTAAGAAGTGTGCCGACTTGGTCAAACGGTCGATAATCACCCAAATTGAATCATGACCCTTTTGTGATCTAGGCAAGCCCGTAACAAAGTCCATTGAAATGCTCTCCCATTTCCATACGGGAATCTCGAGCGGCTGTAACAAACCTGTCGGTCGCTGGTGATCAATCTTAACCAACTGACAAGTACTACATTGGGACACAAACTCTGAGATATCCCTCTTCATGCCCGCCCACCAGTACAAACGACGCATATCTTGGTACATCTTGTCCCCGCCGGGATGTACCGTGAACTTCGACCCGTGGGATTCTTCCATCACTGCACGTCTTAAATCCCCATCATCGGGAACCACAAGTCTTCCATGGAAGCGTAGTCCACCCTCAGAGCCTATCGAGCACGACTCCGCTCCCTCAGACAACAACTGGCGTGTATGGTCTTGACAAACTTTATCTCTCTTCTAAGCTTCCACAATCTTTGCTATAATCGTGGGAGTAACCGTCATCACTGAAAGGAATGCTCTCGCTCCGGCATCCTCCAGGCTAAGTTCTTTCCACTTAGCTTTCCACACCTCAGCTAAGTTTCCATCAGGCTTCCTACTCAAGGCATCTGCTACCACATTTGCCTTCCCGGGGTGATAATGAATATCAAATTGGTTGTCTTTCACGAACTCCAACCAACGGCGCTGGTGCATGTTCAAATCTAGTTGGGAGAATAAGTACTGCAGCGATTTGTGGTCGGTGAAAAGACTAAACTTTTCCCCCAAGAGGTAATGCCTCCATATCTTCAAGGCAAATACAACGGCGGTAAACTCCAAATCATGCACTGGATAGTTCCTCTCGTGAGGCTTCAACTTACGAGAAGCGTATGCAATGGGTTGCCTTTCTTGTTGAAGGACACCTCCTAACCCCAAAAGAGATGCATCGGTAAAGACGAGATATTCCAACCCCGACTTTGGCAATGCCAGGACTGGAGCTGAAGTCAGTCTATCCTTGAGCTCATCAAAAGCCGCTTGACATGAACTGTCCCAAACAAATCTTACTCCTTTCCGAGTCAAATTTGTCAATGGTCTAGCAACCTTAGAAAAGCCCTTAATGAATCGACGGTAATAACCCGCCAAGCCCAGAAAACTACGAACTTCTGTGGGCGTCGTGGGCTGACCCCACTCCTTCACCGCAATCACCTTTCTCGGATCCACAGACACACCTTGGGATGACACCACATGCCCCAAAAATTGAACTTCCTTCAACCAGAAGCCACACTTCTCAAACTTTGCATACAATTGATGATCCCTCAATCTCTGCAAGACCAACCGCAAGTGAGCAGCGTGATCCGACTCCGTCTGAGAATAGACTAGGATGTCATCAATAAATACAATGACAAACTGGTCAAGGAAATCCCGGAACACCCTATTCATAAGGTCCATAAACACTGCAGGGGCATTGGTTAGCCCAAAGGGCATAACCAAGAACTCATAAGATCCATAACGGGTCAGAAAGGCCGTCTTTGACACATCTTGCTCTCGTATCCTCAATTGGTGATACCCTGTCCGCAAGTCGATCTTGGAGAAATAGGAAGCTCCTCTAAGTTGATCAAACAAGTCATCGATGTGAGGCAAAGGGTATTTATTCCGGATGGTGACTTTATTCAACTCTCTATAGTCCACGCATAACCGGAGAGAGCCGTCTCTCTTCTTCACAAACAATACCGGAGCGCCCGACGGCGAGGTACTACGCCTAATAAAACCCTGCTCCAGTAGCATCTGAATCTAATCTCTCAGCTCCCTCATCTCCACAGGAGCCATTCGATAAGGAGCTTTGGCGATCGGCCTAGTTCCCGGCATTAAATCAATCACAAACTCTATCTCCCGACTTGGAGGTAATCCCGGTATCTCTCGGAAAATATCTTCAAAGTCCCGGACGATTGGAAGAGAATCCAGGGGAACCACGACATCTCTAGATGCGTCTTCCGCAATACAATATAAATAAGCACTCGTGTTCCCTTCCACACAAGGCATAACTACCAGGAACATCTCTTGTCCAGGAACTGCAAAAACTATACTCTTCCCGAAGAAATTCACTATAGCACGGTACTTCACTAGCCAATCCATACCCAATATTACATCGTACCCGACCATATCAAGGACGAGCAAATCGGCCTCAAAACACAAGTCACCAAGTTAATTCCTACGTTTTTACATACGAAGAAAATCAATGAGCCATCGCCCATAGAGGATTCGACGCTAGTGAAAGTACTTTCAGCAGATTTTATTAAACCTGTAGTCTGAGCAAAACTTCTAGAAATAAAGGAGTGTGTAGCACCCGTATCAAATAGAATTCGACCCATGTGCCCCTGAATGAGAAACTTACCCTCGATCGCCGGTGGTGCCGGAGGAGCTGGAGGAAGCAAAGCCTCCTGAAGATGGTAAACGCTTCCGTACTGCAATTGCCCCTGTTGAGGAGGAGCAATCGGATTAGGCGCGTGAGGCGGGAACTGTACATACGGCTGCTGCGGGGCCCGTGGAAAATGTCGTCCAACCAACTGAGGACACGCCCTTTTATAGTGGCCCAGCTCCCCACACTGAAAACATTTGATTGCCGTAGTATCCTGATTTCTACCTTGGTTATTTCGGAGTTGACCCGCACCTCGGCCCTGTTGACCCCTACCACCATTTCCACCTCGACCTCCCTGAGGCTGCTGACCGCCTTGTCCTTGTCTGTTATTATTGTTGCCACCAGCATTAAACCCACCAAACCGTTGACGTTTGGACGAATCCCCCTGCTGAGGATCCCTCTCAACCTGCTTGTTCCCCGAGGATTGGGACGAAGAAGATGTTCCCCCTCCGTTCCCAACACCTCCCTGCCTCACAGTTTGACCCACAGTAACAACCTTCTTCTTGTTTAGTAAAAACAATCTATGCTCCTGACAATGAAGCAAAGCGGTATTCATCACATCACCAAAAGTCACTAGAGATGGATTTCCCAGCAAATGTTGCTTTATTCGCCAGTTCAAACCTCCCACAAACTTGGAGATCCTCTTCGACTCTGGAGTTACCTCATCCGGTATAAAACTAGCCAACCGGGTAAACTCTTCTTCATACTCAGCAACTGACCTCTCCCCTTGAACCAAATCCTGCAGCTTCCTCTGCATCTCCCTCTGAACTGCGGGAGGGAAATACTTCCCATCAAACAAAGCCCAAAAATTTGTAATGGACATAGTATCCCTTTGCTCGGGTGTCGTCATTGACTCCCACCAATGTAAGGCCGGTCCTACCAGCTTGAAAGTAACGAGAATCTGCTTCTTCTCCTCACTACATTCCACCATCCTAAGATGGCGCTGCATATCTCTCTTCCACTGGTTCGCCTTGATAACATCTGAACCTCCCTCAAACTCCGGGGGATGTCCCTTAAGGAAACATTCTCTCACCCGTTCCCACCGAGAAGGTCCCGTGGGAACTTGTGCTTCTTGTCCCCTAACTTGGGCTTGTGGCATTTGTTGGGCCACGGCAGTCATCGCGGCGTTGACAGCTTGGTCCACAATATTTGCCACTTCCGCGGCACTGATACTCCCCTGCTGCTGTGGAGGACCAAACTCATCCTCAACGACCCTATTACGTCTAGCGGGACGTCCTCTCTTCGGTGGCATCTGAGATAAAGACGAGATAGAGTTAAAACATAACATAAGACAATCTATTTAGCAGGAGATCTCATATATAGGCAGCAAAGCAGTCCTAACATTAAGTTCTATATCAAAGAACGCTACGGTAGAACGTGACAAGTCCGCATAGATCCTAAAGACTCTAGAACCTGATGCTCTGATACCATCTGTGACAACCCGCTATCCAAAATAAAGGGTGGCCAGCCCTATACCCCGATTAAATAGGAAATCATCTATAATATCATCCTCAGCATCACAACAATATACAAAGTATAAGGAATAACCACTCTATATTCCAGAAAACGGGTTATCAAAAACTTTGATTTGAAATTTAAAGGAGAACATTTTCAACAACCCATCATAGAAATAGAGGGTGGAAACCCCCACAAGCGCATCTAAGAAAACCCGAAAGATACAAAGGACCGAATAAAACTTCGGTCAATACCATCCATACAACATACATATAGTACCAAGTGTTACATAATAAATTCATTATACATTTACAACTGTTTGGGGAACAAGCCCGAATGAACCGAACATAACTAGAAACATAAACAGAGGCGTCTACACAAAATCCCGTGAAACCCGCACAATGTCACGGCTCCTCAAAGACATGTGGAAGGAAAGGTCATTACGGGCGACCGTGCGGCGGAACACCTGAACGGATAATATAGATATACATACACAACAAGAAAAGGAAAACCGGTCAGGGCCGGGTATATGTGATCAATAGATAAATGACAAGTATGATAATGATGCACAATGAAACATGGATGATAGTCTAGCATGTTAACGGCATATAAGGAACTGAAATTGGTGAAGGACTACATAGAGTGAGATTCATAATAAAACGGAATTAAAAGTGCTTATAAGCCTTTATCATCATTAATCAGATTTCAATTCAAGTATACATTTTCCATTCCTTATCAGGAATATAATTGACATCATGTGCTCTATAGGGCACTAATCTCAATAACATGCTCTTTGCGGCATAATTTTGCTCTTTATGGCATTAATGTTCCATCGAGTCCAACTCGATAATTAGAATAGTCATATTTATAAATATAACGATTCTAAGACCGCCCGTCCGGGTTTCCCCACTGAGCGCGTCCCTAAATAACCATCATCTTCCAGGGCCTAACATAAGACAACCTGGGATCCTATCGAAAGCGTCGGGAAGCGGCCATGAGCCTGCGTGGTAGCCAAGACCACACCCGGAATCTCCCTACCCCCGCAGAAAAACATACAACCATAAACGCACCCATGGCCTAGGACTATATCCACCCTGCATTCATTAGCCAGGGGGCTTCACCTAACGAGCGGACTTCCCTTAAGATGGTATTTAGAGAGGTGTGTAACATCCATTTTATTAATTCCCATTATGTGATTAGTAAATTATCATTTACCTTATCAATTCCCCATATTAATTAAAAGGGTATAAGTTAAATCGGGACTATATGTAATTCGTACCGACCTAGCATCCTCAAAAGGAATTTAGACTCCAAAGTTATCCCCAAGGCCTCTTTTAGGCTTTACTATAAACCATTTAGTCAAAATGTAACTCAAGTTGAATTCTAAAGTCTCCAAAATTGACCTTAATACATTCTAAACCCTTATAAACTACAAAACAAAAGTGATGCCTAAACATCACCTTAAATTCCCCCTTGAATGAATCCTAGATGAACCCTTTCGAGTCTAGGATGTCGACCCAACTCAACTTGAACTCTAAACCCTATGTTTACTTCATTTAAGAAGGTCCCTAATCAAATAATCCTAAAGAAAAAGGGTTAAAAATGAAAAAAGAAAAATTTTGAAAATGCAGGGCTACCGAATCGATTCGCCCCCCCTTGGCCGAATCGATTCGGCCAGAAAAGTTGAGGTTCTGCATAAATGCCAAATCGATTCGGATGGGAGACCGAATCGATTCGGTCAGAAAATCTGGGTTTCTGCATAACTGCCGAATCGATTCGCCCAGGGGACCGAATCGATTCGGGCCTGCGATTTTGCTAAGAAATGGCTATGGAGTCTTGGACTCCATTTTCTACCCCAAACCCAAATTTCTCCAAACCAAACTCATATACCAACATTCTAAAACATCAAAGATGCTATTGATCATCTTCGAACCCCATGAATCATTTTGGAGTGGATCAAAGCCCAAAACACATAATAAAACCCTAAGTTTGCCAAACTAAACATAATACATCATCATCACAACAAATCATCTATCTCAAGACACAATTAGCAAGTAAAAACTTGCCTTGATTCAGCAAATATGCAGATTCCTTGGTGTAGCAAGTTCTCTCTCAATCTCCAAAGCTTTCTCTCTACTCTTCTCTTTTCTCTCTTAGGTTTAGGAAGGGATTTTGGGGAATTTAGAAGACTAAAAAGGCATAAATCGTGACTTAAGGCCAAATGACCCACTTAATTAACCAAAAGTGCGATAAAACAATACGCGATAGCATAATTAAAGCACAACCAGTCAAAAATGCCCAAAACTACAAAATACAATATGGTACATTATTTGACTATTTCGCACGTTCCGGAATCAACTGTAACCTCCAAATTATCATTTGGACATTTTCAAATTCAATTTAGATTCCGGTCTCATTATTAAGCCAAATATCATTTTATTTTCAGATGATATTAATAAGCATGACATAGCAATATATTCCCATAATTATGATATGTATGCAACCTCATAATAAATATCAACTTTCTACATTGAATTCATCATTCAAATCATAACCCAACACTAGGTTCCAATTACTATACTAAGTAATTAACATAAAATACGGTCTCATAAGCGAGGGTTATTACAAAAACGTTAAACAAAAAGAAACAAAATATGAATTCCTTTGTAAAGAGAATTAAAAAACATAGTGTTTTAAAGATTCCACGAAAAAACAAATCTGAATTCCATCTTATAGAACATATAGATTATACCTTAGGGGGTTTGAAGAGTTAGATATTCAAAACATCTCACCATTCCTGCCAAACAAATAGAATCAAAATTAAGGCAAAAAAAAGATGTAAACAACAAAAATAAACACAAATTACCTAATGATTTGGGTTTAAAAACCTAAAGAGAGAGAGAGAGAGAGATATCAGTGGTCATAAAAACAAACTAAATACCCACAAATTTCCAATCAGATATGAAAAAAGTTAGATCTAAAAAACAGTAGATCTGGATGAGGTCAAGGTCAGGGTCCGATCTATGCAAGCCGGAGGTGTTATCGAATTTCTGGTATTGCAATCCAAACAAAACCCATTTCGGTTTTAGAAGAAGAATATGATTCATGTGTATTGCAATTGATAGAAAATGAAAAAGAAGATACCTGTGTTTCATCCCTTTCTTCAAATCCTCACCTGTGAGAGAGAGAGAGAGAGAGAGAGGACGAAGAGAGGAAGGGGGTAAATATTCTAGGGTCGTGGGTTGCGTGTGATAGGAGAGAGACAGCCGGTTGGTAGTGAGGGCAAGAGGTTAAAAAGTAGGATCAAAATGGGTATAATACCCTCTTACCCTTGAATTTGAATTTTGAAGATAGGAAAAACGAATTAGGGTGTGTTAAAAGAGGGGGAACTCAAATATTGAAGGGGCAATGATGGTAAGAGGAGCATTTTAATTTCAACCATTAGATCCTTGCCTTGCTGGTTCAATCCTAGCCCCTGATTGTGTTATGATTTTATTGAATAGTGTCAAAATTTTTACTCCTTATTATATAGACATATATATATATATATAGTACATCATGCTCTATACATCACCCGTGCATCACACCTAATTCTAGGGCCTAAAAGACTTTTTTTTCAAATTTTATATTTTTCCCTTCAAATTAACCTTCCAATCAACCCATATGCAAAAAATTAGATCAAAATACATTTTGTAGATATTTTTAAAAAATCCACAAAAAATTGCTTAAAATACCTTATTTATAAGGGTATGCGCCAGCATTTCTTTGTGGGTTTTTTAAAAATAGCTACAAAATGTATTTTGACCTAATTTTTGGCATATGGGTTGATTGGAAGGTTAATTTCAAGGGAAAAATATAAAATTTGAAAAAAAAGTTTTCTAAGGCCTAGAATTATGTGTGATGTACGGTGTGATGTATAGTGCATGATGTAGGTGAGCATTCCTCATATATATGTATGTATATATATTAAATTTTAGTTTTTACCCTTGTTGAAAATGAAATTAGGGGGTAATTAAGTATAATTTTTAAACTTCTATGGAGGTTATGTTTAAATCTGCAATTGTCATGCGCTTAAATTAAAAACCCTTATTTTTATGTACATGGTCTTGTCCCAAAGTTTTCATTTGGTCTCCTTTAGACTCAAAATGGACTTTTTTGAGATTCTCAAAAAGTGTCGAATTTATCAATAGGGGATAAAAAAGTCTAATTTTTGAACTTCTAGGGGGGTTATGTCTAAATCTGCTATTGCCATAGGAATTATGTAAAAAACTTATTTTAATCTATTTAGTTTAGCCCCAAAAGTTTTCACGTGTTCGCCTTTGGACGAAAAAGGCACTTTTTACGATTCTCAAATAGTGTAGGATTTATTGTTAGTTTTTTTTTGTACTTACCCCCTTGCAATAATAGCATGTTTAGACAAACCACTGCTATTTGAAAAGTTTGATTTACCCCCTGCTGACTGAAATATTGGTTTTTATTTTGTATTTTATGATTGTATAAAGAAAATTCATTTGTTAAGTTTACTTTTTGAACTGCTGGGGGGGGGGGGGGGGGGGGAGGGGGTATGTCTAAATCTTCTATTGCCACAGGGGGGTTAAATAAAACTCTTTTTTTATTATTTACATGGCTTAGCCCCCAAAGTTTTCAGTTTTATTTCTTTGGACGCACAAGGGACATTTTTGAGATTCTAAAAAATGTCGAATTTATCAATAGAGGATAAAAAAGTCTAATTTTTGAACTTCGAAGGGGGTTATCTCTAACTCTGCTATTGTCACAAGGGTTATGTATTGTAAAAACTTATTTTAATCTACTTAGTTTAGCCCAAATAGTTTTAACTTGTTCGCCTTTGGATGCAAAAGGGACTTATTTGCGATTCTCAAAAAGTGTTCTTGATTTTTTCTTACCCCCCTTGCGATAAGAGCACGTTTAGACACACCGTTGGAATTTCAAAAGTTGGATTTACCCCATGCTGACAGAAGTATAGGTTTTTTATTTTGCATTTTATGATTGTATAAAGTGAAATTCATTTTCGTTTTAAGTTTAATTTTTAAACTTCTAGCGGGGTTATGTCTAAATCTGCTATTGTATTAATGAGGTTAAATAAAAAAACTTATTTTTATTTATCTGATTTAGCCCCCAAAGTTTTCGGTTGTTCACCTTTGGACGCAAAAGGGAATTTTTTGAGATTCTAAAAAAGTGTCGGATTTATGAATAGGGGATAAAGAAGTCTATTTCTTAAACTTCTAAGGGAGTTATATCTAAATCTTCTATTGTCATGGGGGTTATGTAAAAAAACTTATTTTAATCTACTTAGTTTAGCCCCAAAAGTTTTCACATGTTGGTCTTTGGACGCAAAAGGGACCTTTTTGCTATTCCCAAAAATTGTTGAGAAAGTACTAACAATTATGTACCCAGAAGTCAATTGGGGGGTTAAATGTCAAGTAGTGAAAACTTCGGGGATCAAACAATGTAAGTAAATATAATTGGTGCCAAATTCAAAAGAAGGCTTTTTTTTATGTATTTGTTTATATTGAGAACTATTGGTTGTTCTGTTCTGTTGTAGGCTAAATATATTATTTATACGTGATATTAGCAATCATGAGATATTTTCATAATTTCTCCCTTCATAAATAAAAATTATTTATTTTTTATTTATATTTCAAAGTGTTACCTAAATTTAAATCATTTTTCTACTCATTTATTTGAACGCAGATGGAGATCATTCGGGAAATTTGCGTCGAGAAGCATATGCAACAATCCTTCATTATGTCGACGTTTATGTTTGTGGAGCCATAACAGCAGTCCAGAGCATCCGCATGGCGGGGTCCATAAGAGACCTTGTGATACTCGTTGACGAGACCATAAGCGAGTACCATAAGAGTGGGCTCGAGGTAGCAGGGTGGAAAATCCGAACCATCCAACGAATACGAAACCCAAAGGCCAAAAAAGACGCGCACAACGAATGAAATTAAGCCAGTTCCGGCCATGGCAACTGACGGACTACAACAAGATCATTTTCATCGACGCGGACTTACTCATACTGCGAAACATCGATTTCCTATTCGCGATGCCACAAATATCCGCAATGGGTAATAAAGGCATGCTTTTCAACTCGGGCGTGATGGTGATTGATCCGTCGAATTGTACGTTCCAACTTTTAATGGGTCACATCAATGAGATTGAGTCCTACAATGGTGGGTACCAAGGGTACTTAAATGAAATATTCACATGGTGGCATAGGATTCCCAAGCACATGAACTTTTTGAAGAACTTTTGGATTGGTGACAAAGAAGAAGCGAAACTAAAAAAAATGCGTCTTTTTGGGACGGACCCACCGATACTTTACGTCCTCCACTACTTGGGATTAAAACCGTGGCTATGTTTTCGCGACTACGATTGCAAATACAATGTGGATATTTTACGCGAGTTTTCCAGTGACGTCGCGCACGAGCGGCGGTGGAGGGTCCACGACGCGATGCCGAAGCAGTTCCAATAATTTTGCTTACTCCGATCGAAGCAAAAGGCGCGACTCGAGTTCAACCGGAAGCTAGCCGAGAAGGTGAACTACACGGACGCGCATTGGAACATGTCGACACATGATCCGCGTTTGGATATATGCATCGATAAATCGTACGCGTGGAAAAATATGTTGCGGCATTGGGGCGAGACGAATTGGACCAATGATAAAAGTTTTAGTCCCACATCACCTGCCATTACAAAAAAATATCTTTCTAGCTATTGAGTTCAAGTGTAAATGGAATGACTTAATATGTACTTATATTTTCTATGCTTAAAGGTGTTCTAGGCTCATTCACTGACTTGGGTACACTAGATTTTTTTTCTTAGAGGTGTTTTGTTGCAAAATTTTTGTTATCTAATAAGAGAAACTGGCCTTGCTTAATCTTTCTCTAGTGGTTTTTTCCAATTTTATTTGAATTCTTGTATTTAACTTTTTACATTGACTTCCGTGTCATTTATGTAGACCCTTTTGCCTAAAGTGACCTCAACCAGCACTAGAAAATTTGGGTTGGAAACCTATATACAACCAGCACTAGCAAATTTTGCCTAAAGTGACCTCAACCCTTTTGCCTAAACTTTAATTGTAGATATTTTAATTATTTTTTTATAACTTAAGACCCAAAGAGATTAATTTTAATTATTTTTTAAAACGCACCAAACTAGTTATTATTTATTCTTCCCTTTTTTTTCCAAAGAGTTTAATTTTCTTTACTTAATTTTATTTTGTGTAGCCTTGTTGTAAGAATGACGATGGAGTTGGAACCTTGGTAAAAGTTATTGGTCATAGATTTGATGGGGTAGTCAAATTAATCAATTAAACTCTCCATCGTATCCTTTTTTCAACTCCATTCCTACAAAGAATAAACAATAACTAGATAAATGATTTCTCTTTTTGTTTCTTGAATACTAAATTCATTGAAGGAGCATATTATTAGCAATTTTCTTACTATCGTTTTTGGAAGTTTTAAACTTAATATCGTCAATAGTATGAAATTTGTTGTACATTTGTTTCAATTTATTGGAGTTATCCCTTTGTGTAGAAGGTGTATTAAAATTTATCATCATCAACATGAGATAATGTTAAAAAAAATCTTCAATTAATCCCCACATCCATTTCGGGATATGAAAACTCGTTAACAGCTCAAATTTCTATATTAATAAAATCGTTTTATGAATTTGTCTCGTTTACTAGATATGTCGTTAAATAAGTGCTACAATATTTTTTTTGGTTCCAAAAGATTCTATATATATATATATTTCCTACTACAACCACCTAATAACAAAATGACAGGAAAAATACTAAAGTACCCTTAATGCTAAATAAAACTTTAATACATGTGTCACCTGACGGTAAGCGTAGAAAATATCGGCTAAATTAGAGGCACACTTTCTCCCCTTTCTGGGCTAACCACCTGGTGACACATGTCCGGTCTGCATTTTTAAATGCGAACTGGTCCGCATAAGAGTAGTAATGTGTGTGTGTGTGTATATATATATATATATATATATATATATATATATATATATATATATATATGACGTATTGAGAAAATATTTTTTGAAGGGATCAATTAGAGAATATCATATATAAATAGGACTTATAAGCTTCCTTGATTGAAAATACGGCATGCAAAAAGATTGTATAAAATTATGAGGTTATATTATAACTTGAGATGATTGCGTAATATTTGTAAAATGATAGAAATTTAGATATAGATACCTGGGAACTATCCAATAACAACAAATTCAAGCTTTCAAAATTAAATCAGCAACGTATGTATTTTTTCATATTTTTGTGTAAGGTCATTGCTGAAATATCTTTGTGATGCAAAATAAATAGAGGTGCAAATACTAAAATATCTTTGATAAAAGATTTATTTGACTATAATATATTAGCATGAACGATCACATTCTAGAGTGTAAAAAACATTACCTTTTTCTCTAATATATTTTCACATTTGAGACCGAGACTTACTAGGAGTGTCAATTTTAGACATGAATCGATAAGACAATATGAAGTTGACTTGAAATTCCGTGCTTTTGTTGGAGTCTTATGACACTAGGTCATTTCTTGTATTGTTCATGTCAAAGTTATGACTTGTGTTAGCCGTATAATCGTCTTATTTATCTTTTTACTCGTATTTTAGTGTATTATAGTGTGAAAAAATTATTCGTGTCACTTGTACCGTATCGTATTTTAAATGGACCGTGTTCGCATTAAGTAAAAAATTACAATTTCGAGTTGTGTTGTGTTCATATCTAAAGATGTTTCTCTTGTCGTGTTAAAACATGACCCAAAAAGAGAAACGACATAACTAATATTTTATATTTCTCTCGGATCTATATTATTGCATGTTGAGTTGGAATAAGACTTGAAGTTGTGAGATATTGAATCAACGTGCAATAATATAAATCCAAGCAGTCGATACGAGAGTAAAATATATAAATAAATTTTAGCAAATTTTATTCCTTAGTAAACAATTGTTTTCAAATATTTTAATGACTCAAAGTCATGCGCATTCTTATAATTAAAGTCATTTGAGCGAAGTCATGTTGTGTTCGTATCAAAATTTTGACTCGTATAAGTCGTTTTTATTCGTGTTATAAAAAAAATATTAATGGACATTGATCATGTTAAGCAAATATACGCACATAACGGGGAAGAATTTCTAAACAACTATAATTTAAAAAACGTAACATTACACTTAAATTAACATAAACAATATGTTCATTCATGGAAATGAGAGGTCAAAGTTAATGAAGGTATACAAACGGGTATTAAGGGTTGTGAAACTATTCACAAAAAATAAATTCTTAAAAATTAATGCAACAAATTTAAATTATAAAATCATTAGTACTAGAAAAAACCACATAAAAATATAATAATGAAAGAAACTTTTCGTTGATACACTAAATTAGAAGTTCAAAAGTGAAAGGTTTAAATTTTGGTGTTTTTGGTGTTCCAACTAAAATGAAATATCTATATATATTATTTGTAGAAGAGTTAGATTGCACGTTACATTACAATACACTTTAATTGTAGATATTTTAATTATTTTTTTATAACTTAAGACCCAAAGAGCTTAATTTTAATTATTTTTTAAAACGCACCTAACTAGTTATTATTTATTCTTCCCTTTTTTTTTCCAAAGAGTTTAATTTTCTTTACTTAATTTTATTTTATGTAGCTTTGTTGTAAGAATGACGATGGAGTAGGAACCTTGGTAAAAGTTATTGGTCATAGATTTGATAGGGTAGTCAAATTAATCAATTAAAGTCTCTATCGTATCCTTTTTTCAACTCCATTCCTACAAAGAATAAACAATAACTAGATAAATGATTTCTCTTTTTGTTTCTAGAATACTAAATTCATTGATGGAGCATATTATTAGCAGTTTTCTTACTATCGTTTTTGGAAGTTTTAAACTTAATATCGTCAATAGTATGAAATTTGTTGTACATTTGTTTCAATTTATTGGAGTTATCCCTTTGTGTAGAAGGTGTATTAAAATTTATCATCATCAACATGAGATAATGTTAAAAAAAATCTTCAATTAATCCCCACATCCATTTCGGGATATGAAAACCCGTTAACTGCTCAAATTTCTATATTAATAAAATCGTTTTATGAATTTGTCTCGTTTACTAGATATGTCGTTAAATAAGTGCTACAATATTTTTTTGGTTCCAAAAGATTCTATATATATATATTTCCTACTACAACCACCTAATAACAAAATGACAGGAAAAATACTAAAGTACCCTTAATGCTAAATAAAACTCGAATACATGTGTCACCTGACGGTAAGCGTAGAAAATATCGGCTAAATTATAGGCACACTTTCTCACCTTTCTGGGCTAACCACCTGGTGACACATGTCCAGTCCACATTTTTAAATGTGAACTGGTCCGCGTAAGAGTAGTAATGTGTGTGTATATATATATATATATATATATGACGTATTGAGAAAATATGTTTTGAAGGGATCAATTAGAGAATATCATATATAAATAGGACTTATAAGCTTCCTTGATTGAAAATACGGCATGCAAAAAGATTGTATAAAATTATGAGGTTATATTATAACTGGAGATGATTGCGTAATATTTGTAAAATGATAGAAATTTAGATATAGATACCTGGGAACTATCCAATAACAACAAATTCAAGCTTTCAAAATTAAATCAGCAACGTATGTATTTTTTCATATTTTTGTGTAAGGTCATTGCTGAAATATCTTTGTGATGCAAAATAAATAGCGGTGCAAATACTAAAATATCTTTGATAAAAGATTTATTTGACTATAATATATTAGCATGAACGACCACATTCTAGAGTGTAAAAAACATTATCTTTTTCTCTAATATATTTTCACATTCGAGACCGAGACTTACTAGGAGTGTCAATTTTAGACATGAATCGATAAGACAATAGGAGGTTGACTTGAAATTTCGTGATTTTGTCGGAGTCTTATGACACAAGGTCATTTCTTGTACTGTTCATGTCAAAGTTATGACTTGTGTTAGCCGTATAATCGTCTTATTTATCTTTTTACTCGTATTTTAGTGTATTATAGTGTGAAAAAATTATTCGTGTAACTTGTACCGTATCGTATTTTAAATGGACCGTGTTCGCGTTAAGTAAAAAATTACAATTTCGAGTTGTGTTGTGTTCATATCTAAAGATGTTTCTCTTGTCATGTTAAAACATGACCCAAAAAGAGAAACGACATAACTAATATTTTATATTTCTCTCGGATCTATATTACTGCATGTTGAGTTGGAATAAGACTTGAAGTTGTGAGATAATTAATCAACGTGCAATAATATAAATCCAAGCAGTCGATACGAGAGTAAAATATAAAAATAAATTTTAGCAGATTTTATTCCTTAGTAAACAATTGTTTTCAAATATTTTAATGACTCAAAGTCATGCGCATTCTTATAATTAAAGTCATTTGAGCGAAGTCATGTCGTGTTCGTATCAAAATTTCGACTCTTAAAAGTCATTTTTATTCGTGTTATAAAAAAAATAATAATGGACATTGATCATGTTAAGCAAATATACGCACATAACGGGGAAGAATTTCTAAACAACTATAATTTAAAAAACGTAACATTACACATAAATTAACATAAACAATATGTGCATTCATGGAAATGAGAGGTCAAAGTTAATGAAGGTATACAAACGAGTATTAAGGGTTGTGAAACTATTCACAAAAAATAAATTCTTAAAAATTAATGCAACAAATTTAAATTATAAAATCATTAGTACTAGAAAAAACCACGTAAAAATATAATAATGAAAGAAACTTTTCATTGATACACTAAATTAGAAGTTCAAAAGTGAAAGGTTTAAATTTTGCTGTTTTTGGTGTTCCACCTAAAATGAAATATCTATATATATTATTTGTAGAAGAGTTAGATTGCACGTTACATTACAATACACTTTCATTATAGATATTTTAATTATTTTTTTATAACTTAAGACCCAAAGAGCTTAATTTTAATTATTTTTTAAAACGCACCTAACTAGTTATTATTTATTCTTCCCTTTTTTTTTTACAAAGAGTTTAATTTTCTTTACTTAATTTTATTTTATGTAGCCTTGTTGTAAGAATGACGATGGAGTAGGAACCTCGATAAAAATTATTGGTCATAGATTTGATGGGGTAGTCAAATTAATCAATTAAAGTCTCCATCGTAGCCTTTTTTTAACTCCATTCCTACAAAGAATAAACAATAACTAGATAAATGATTTCTCTTTTTCTTTCTAGAATACTAAATTCATTGAAGGAGCATATTATTAGCAATTTTCTTACTATCGTTTTTGGAAGTTTTAAACTTAATATCATCAATAGAATGAAATTTGTTGTACATTTGTTTCAATTTATTGGAGTTATCCCTTTGTGTAGAAGGTGTATTAAAATTTATCATCATCAACATGAGATAATGTTAAAAAAAATCTTCAATTAATTCCCACATCCATTTCGGGATATGAAAACCCGTTAACAGCTCAAATTTCTATATTAATAAAATCGTTTTATTAATTTGTCTCGTTAAATAAGTGCTACAATATTTTTTTGGTTCCAAAAGATTCTCCCTCTCTCTCTCTCTCTCTCTCTCTCTCTATCTATCTATATATATATATATATATATATATATATATATATATATATATATATATATATATATATATATATGTGTGTGTGTGTGTGTGTCCTACAACCACCTAATAACAAAATGAAAGGAAAAATACTAAAATACCCTTAATGCTAAATAAAACTCTAATACATGTGTCACCTGACGGTAAGCGTAGAACATATTGGCTAAATTATTGCCACACTCTCTCCCCTTTCTGGGCTAACCACCTGGTGACACATGTCCGGTCCGAATTTTTAAATGCGAAATGATCCGCATAAGAGTAGTACTGTGTGTGTGTATGTTTGTATATATATATATATATATATATATATGATGTATTGAGAAATATGTTTTGAAAGGATCAATTAGAGAATATCATATATAAATAGGACTTATAAGCTTCCTTGATTGAAAATACGGCATGCAGAAAAATTATATAAAATTATGCGATAATATTATAACTTGAGATGATTGCATAATATTTGTAAAATGATAAAAATTTAGATGTAGATACCTGGGACCTATCCAATAACAAAAAATTCAAGCTTTCAAAATTAAATCAGCAACGTATGTATTTTTTCATATTTTTGTGTAAGGTCATTGCTGAAATATCTTTGTGATGCAAAATAAATAGCGGTGCAAATACTAAAATATCTTTGATAAAAGATTAATTTGACTATAATATATTAGCATGAACGATCACATTCTAGAGTGTAAAAAACATTATCTTTTTCTCTAATATATTTTCACATTTGAGACCGAGACTTACTAGGAGTGTCAATTTTAGACATGAATCGCTAAGAGAATATGAAGTTGACTTGAAATATCGTGCTTTTGTCGGAGTGTTATGTCACAAAGTCATTTCTTGTATTGTTCATGTCAAAGTTATGAGTTGTGTTAGCGGTATAATCGTCTTATTTATCTTTTTACTCATATTTTTGTGTATTATAGTGTGAAAAAATTATTCGTGTCTGTTGAACCGTATCGTATTTTAAATGGACCATGTTCGCGTTAAGTAAAAAGTTACAATTTCGAGTTGTGTTGTGTTCATATCTAAAGATGTTTCTCTTGTCATGTTAAAACACGACGCAAAAAAAGAAACGACACAACTAATATTTCATGTTTCTCTCGGATCTATATTATTGCATGTTGAGTTGGAGTAAGACTTGAAGTTGTGAGATATTGAATTAACGTGCAATAATATAAATCCAATCAGTCGATACGAGAGTAACATATAAAAATAAATTTTAGCAGATTTTATTCCGTAGTAAACAATTGTTTTCAAATATTTTAATGACTCAAAGTCATGCGCATTCTTATAATTAAAGTCATTTGAGAGAAGTCATGTCGTGTTCGTATCAAAATTTTGACTCGTATAACTCGTTTTTATTCGTGTTATAAAAAAAATATTAATGGACATTGATCATGTTAAGAAAATATATGCACATAACGGGTTAGAATTTCTAAACAGCTATAATTTAAAAAACGTAACATTACACATAAATTAACATAAACAATATGTGCATTCATGGAAATGAGAGGTCAAAGTTAATGAAGGTATACAAACGGGTATTAAGGGTTGTGAAACTATTCACAAAAAATAAATTCTTAAAAATTAATGCAACAAATTTAAATTATACAATCATTAGTACTAGAAAAAGTCACGTAAAAATATAATAATGAAAAAACTTTTCATTGATACACTAAATTAGAAGTTGAAAAGTGAAAGGTTTAAATTTTGGTGTTTTTGGTGTTCCACCTAAAATGAAATATCTATATATATTATTTGTAGAAGAGTTAGATTGCACGTCACATTACAATATATTGGCTCTCCTTTCATTCTCTTCTCTACCGTCCTTATTCTCCATCATTTTCCTTCAAACTAAGTTCCCACATTTCTTCATCAAAGATAAGGTAATTCATTCTCTCTCTCTCTCTCTCTCTATATATATATATATATATATATATATATATATATATATATACAGAAAGTCTCCTGTAAGGACTCCTTATGATACAGACCCCGGTACAAACCATTTTTTTAAAATAGTAAAATAGTAAAAAAATGAATTTTTTGATGAAACTCTATGGATATGATCTCCATATTGAGAAGACCATCTCCAATTTTTTTGGTCAATAAATTCAATAAAAACACCGTTGAACTGAGGTGATATGTAAAAAAATGCTATAAATATGCATTTTCAACCGTTGAAATGTTGGGTCGGCGCCAGCCATTTTATTGATTGAATGTTTTTATCAAACTCATGGATATGATCTTCTCACTATCGAGATTATATCCATATAGTTTCACCCAAAAATTCAATCAAAAAGTTGGTGAGATGATCACCAACATTTCAACGGTCAAAAATGGATATTTATACCATTTTTTTACATATCACCTCATCTCAACGGGTTTTTTCTTGAATTTTTTGACGAAAAAAATTTGAGATTATCTTCCAACCATGGAGATCATATCCATGAAGTTTCATCAAAAAATTTATTTTTTTACTATTTTAAATAAATGGTATGTACCGGGGTCTGCACCATAAGGAGTCCTTACAGGAGAGGGCCTCTCTATCTATCTATATATATATATTAGCGGATGCCCGTGCCGAGGGCACGGCGATATATTTGCCCCAGTCATAATACACAATCCATAACTACCCGCCTTAAAAAAAAAAACTATTTTTAAAAAAAAATTAAAAATAATTTAAAAAAAAAAACTTTATAGCATGTACTTAAAAAATAATAGTATAATAGTATATTAGTTTTATAATAGTATAATAGTAGTATAGTATATACAATAGTAATGATTTAATATGTATGATATTTTACCTTTTACCATGATATTTCATGCATCCATGGAAGGCATGAAATATCATGCATAAAAAAGTGAAAATATCATAGATATATTTTGTCATCAACATCACCTATCTTATATTTTTTTCCCTATAAATGTGACATCTTTTAGGTAAAAAATTGTAAATTTGAAAATTATCAATAAACTCACAAATGGGTTGTTCGTAATTATATTAATTACAATATTATTATTTTTTTCTCTATATTTTGCATTTTTTTCCAATTAAAACAGCTCTTCATTTTTTCCAGTATAAATTAGTACTTCTAGGTATACAACCTTTCATGTTCTTATATTTATCTATAACGAATTTGTTTATATATTGTTTGTAGATCACATGTTTACTTGCATATGGTAACGAGAGGCACAAATTGGTAATTCTCCAAGTCCCATGGCGACTAGACAAAGATCAATGTAAGCTTATTTAATTTTATTTTTATATTTATTTATCCAAACTTAATTTTATTTTTTACTTTATTTTTGTGTGTTGAAATCCATTTTCTAATTGTTTTCTTTACCACCTGAGATAAATGTATATCGAGATACCCTCTTAGATGTTTAAAAATTAGACATACCCGGTATGCGTAAGGTACAAGCGCGTCGATGCATAAGGTACAAATGAGATGATGCACCACAAGGATATAGACGACATTATCTCAAAAGGGAAAATTTATAAAAATATATATATTTTTAACAACGTTATCTATGGATCATGATTTGTTTTTTAGTTTGTCTTAAGTCTTTAATTTTTTTTGGATCCACTCCCATGTCATTTGATGATTAGTTGGAGGTGACATTTTACAAATAATGAAAATATTATTATGAAAATATTGTAACCCTTCATTCTCTATATAGTAATTCTATAGGGATACAATTTTCTATTTGCATTGATAGGTTCTTATTGCTAAAAAGTCATAATAACCAATCCAATTATGCACATCATTCTGTTAGTCAAACCGTGTCCGCAAACTGTGTTCCCCTAAAATTACTTACGTAATTATTTTGTTCGCATCACGTAAAAGGTGATAAAAATTATATGCTTCAAATCTAGATTTTAATTAAATTACTAATACTAATGTTGCTTTGACCCTCCTTTTGACATTTTTCAGTGAAGATGTGAACCAAAGGAAGCTTCAAAGGAGTAAAATTAAAGATGTGGAGAAACCCTTTGATACCCTAAGACATGACCATGAGAAAACCTCAAAATGCAAGCTTAAACATTTGAAATTTTTTATACTTACCATAATTCTTATCACTTTCATAACCCTTTTCTACTCCCCAGCTGGTAATCACCATGACCCTGTTTTGCAACCTATTTCTAGGTAAGTTCTACTCCTTATTGCACGTCATGTATTTTACGCTGACACATATTTTTGACACATTTTGTACAACGTAATGATGTGTGATTTCTTCATTGATTGGTGTCCGAAATGATAATCATTGAATAGATGCATACGCGAGGCAATGCAAACACGGTGTCACAAAATGCGTCGTAATCCTCCGTCAGCATAAACATATATTTGCATTTTAAAAGTAAGTAAGAGATTTATTGATGAAGATTACTGACACACTTCATCAAAATATTCAAACGTTAAAAAAATTTGATGGCCAAAATTCACATATATGTTCAATCTCAATTCACCCATTATATATAGTAGAATTTTATAATAATATTTTATGGTTTGCCGAATTTCTTTGAAAAAATTTGTTGTTTAGGCATATATCTATTGTTTAGGCATGTTAGAAAGACTCATTCTATATTCACATATATAGTTGCTAAAAAAACCTAATATCCTAGCAATTTAGCAATTTCCGTATAGGTACGCATGTTTACGTATTTTTGTGCGCATAAATGAATAAAATTAATATACATATCCCTATCATAGCAGCATTATAAGATCGGAGTAGTTAAATCTTTTCATTAGTTACTCTACTATTAAGAAGTTGTTCAACTAATATGAATTTTGTGAGCTAATCCTAATTGGACCACATGTTATAATGTTTGGTTTGGTATTGATATGGACCACATTTTAGATAACATATTACCTATTTATTTATTTAATGTTTTTGAGGTTATTACATATTTATTCATTTAATTTCTTAGTGGGGGGTGGGTATGTATGTTCAATATGAAACTATTCTTGACACTGCATTCTATTGGCTAAAGTGCAAAGAACCCAAAAAAATTTAAATTTTGCAAATAACCCCCTCAATGTCCACATCTCCTTCTTGAACTAGGAATTTTGTTGCAAATGCCTTGTTTTAAGGAATATTTTTAGTAACACAGAGGGGGAATTTGTAACAAATGCATTGTTTCAGGGGAGCTTCTTGCATAAAAATAGTTCAAGGGGTTTCTTGCAAAGAAATATTTTGCAAATAACCCCTTGAATATCCACATCTCCGCCTTGAACTATGTATTTTGTTACAAATATCCTGTTTAAGGACTTTTCAGCGATGCTTTTTAGCAACGTAGGGGAATATGTAATAAAATTCATTATTTCAGGGGTATTTTCTTCCATAAAATTATTCAGTGGGTTTCTGGCAAAATAATATTTTTCAATTAACCCCCTGAATGTCCACATTTTGTTGCAAATACCCTGTTTAGAAGACTATTCAGCGACGTTTTTTGCAACACAAAAGGAATTTTGTAATAAAATGCTTTATATGGAGGGGATAATCTTGCATAAAAATATTCAGGGGGTTTCTTGCAAAATAATATATTTAAAATAACCCCATGAATGTCCTCACCTCCTTCTTGAGATTTGCATTTTGTTGCCAATATCCTGTTACAAGGACTTTTCAGCGACACTTTACTAACACGGGGGGGGGGGGGGGGGGGGTAGATTTTCTTATCACACTGGTATTGTTTCAGGGGAGTTATTTTGAAACTCTCCCCCTGAACTATGCATTTTGTCACAAATACCCCGTTTTAAGAACTTTTAAGCAAATTCGCAACATCAATTTCAAGGGAGTTTCATGCATCAAATCAACTTTAGGGGGTTTCATGCAAAAATTATCACTAGGCCTTGGCGCACTTAAGCCTACGTCCCACGTGTAAGTAGGTATACATTATCCAACCAAATACGGACAACAACGTTTTTGCGAATACCAACTCGTAAAAAAACGACTATTAATTTTTCATAACTTAATGCAGGCAACATTTTGTTAACAGCAGGCTATGGGGCGAATCGGACCCGCGTTACGCATCCAAAATAACCGTCGAGTGGGACAAAGTTCCAACCTTCATGTCAAAAATACCCGACATAAACAAAATCCAAAGCATCGGATTGTTAAACTTCAACGAGAACGAAATCAACAATTGGAAAAATATTTTGCCCCATGCCAATCACATTGTTCTCCAAATAGACTACACCAAAAAAAATGTGACGTGGGACACTTTGTACCCCGAGTGGATCGACGAAGAAGAAAACAAAGAAGTTCCCACGTGTCCGTATTTGCCGAAAATAGAAGTTCCTAAAAAACGGATTGATTTAATTGTGGTTAAACTCCCATGTAGGAACGAGGCGAATTGGTCTCGAGACGTGGCTCGGTTGCATTTGCAAATTTCAGCAGCTAATTTAGCTGCTTCGGTTAAGAGGAATTATAATGTGCATTTGATGTTTGTTACAAAGTGTTTGCCTATACCAAATTTGTTCAGTTGCAAGGAGCTAGTTGCGAAGGAGGGTAATTTCTGGTTGTATAAGTCAAATTTGGATGTGTTGAGGGAGAAAGTTACGCTGCCTATTGGTTCATGTGAACTTGCATGGCCACTCAAAGTTAAAGGTTAGTTTTAATTCTTTTTAAGGGTAATTTTTACTTTTGACCCGTATTTATTTTTAGTTTTTTTACCTGCCCCCTTTTATAACACATTTAGACACACCCCTGGAATTTCGAAGGTTAGATTTACCCCCCGTTGAAAGTGAAATTAGGGGGAAAACAAGTCTAATTTTTTAACTTCTAGGGGGTTATGTCTAAATCTTCTATTGCCACAGGGGCGTTAAATAAAAAAGTCCTATCTTTTTTACCCACACCCATTGACAATAACACATTTAGATGCACCCCTCGAACTTCGAAAGTTAGATTTAGCCCCTTGTTGAAAGTGAAATTAGGGGGAAAATAAGTCTAATTTTTTAACTTCTAGGGGAGTTATGTCTAAATCTGTTGTTGTCACAGGGTTAAATCAAAAACCCGTATTTACCACCCCCTTTGATAGTAACACTTTTGGACACACTTCTGGAATTTCAATAGTTAGCTTTACCCTTGTTGAAAATTAAATTAGGGGGCAATTAAGTATAATTTTTGAACTTCTACGGTGTTATGTTTAAATCTTCTATTGTCATGCGGTTAAATTAAAAACCTTTATTTTTATTTACATGGTTTTGTCCCAAAGTTTTCATTTGGTCGCCTTTAGACTCAAAAGGGACTTTTTTTAGATTCTCAAAAAGTGTCGAATTTATCAATAGGGGATAAAGAAGTCTAATTTTTGAACTTTTAGGGGGGGTATGTCTAAATTTGCTATTGCCGCAGGAATTATGGAAAAAACTTATTTTAATCTATTTAGTTTAGCCCCAAAAGTTTTCACGTGTTCGCCTTTGGACGAAAAAGGCACTTTTTACGATTCTCAAATAATGTAGGATTTATTGTTAGTTTTTTTTTTGTACTTACCCCCTTGCAATAATAGCATGTTTAGACAAACCACTGTTATTTCAAAAGATGAATTTACCCCCTGCTGACCGAAATATTGGTTTTTATTTTGTATTTTATGATTGTGTAAAGGAAATTCATTTGTTAAGTTTACTTTTTGACCTGCTGGGGGGGGGGGGGGGGGTTTGTCAAAAAATTCTATTGCCACAGGGGGGTTAAATAAAACCCCTTTTTTTTATTTACATTGTTTAGTCCCCAAAGTTTTCAGTGTTACTTCTTTGGATGCACAAGGGACATTTTTGAGATTCTAAAAAATGTTGAATTTATCAATAGAGGATACAAAAAGTCTAATTTTTGAACTTCTAAGGGTGTTATCTCTAAATCTGCTATTGTCACAAGGGTTATGTATTGTAAAAACTTATTTTAATCTAATTAGTTTAGCCCAAAAAGTTTTAATTTGTTCGTCTTTGGATGCAAAAGGTACTTATTTGGATTTTCAAAAAGTGTTCTTTTTTTTTTCTTACCCCCTTGCGATAAGAGCACGTTTGGACACACCGTTGGACTTTCAAAAGTTGGATTTACCCCATGCTGACAAAAGCATAGGTTTTTTATTTTGCATTTTATGATTGTATAAAGTGAAATTCATTTGTTTTAAGTTTAATTTTTGACCTTCTAGGGGGGCTATGTCTAAATCTGCTATTGTATTAGTGGGGTTAAATAAAAAAAACTTATTTTTATTTATCTGATTTAGCCCCCAAAGTTTTCGCTTGTTCACCTTCGGACGCAAAAGGGACTTTTTGGAGATTCTCAAAAAGTGTCGGATTTATGAATAGGGGATAACGAAATCTACTTATTGAACTTCTAAGGGGGTTATATCAAAATCTTCTATTGTCACGGGGGTTATGTAAAGAAAACTTATTTTAATCTTCTTAGTTTAGCCCCAAAAGTTTTCACTTGTTCGTCTTTGGACGCAAAAGGGACCTTTTTGCGATTCCCAAAAATTGTTGAGAAAGTATTAACAACTATGTACCCAGAAGTCACTTTGGGGGTTAAATGTCAAGTAGTGAAAACTTCGGGGATCAAACCATGTAAGTAAATATAATTGGTGCCAAATTCAAAATAAGGCTTTTTTTAATGTATTTGTTTATATTGGGAAGTATTGGTTGTTCTGTTCTGTTGTAGGCTAAATATATTATTTATACGTGATATTAGCAATCATGAGATATTTTCATAATTTCACCCTTCATAAATAAAAATGATTTATTTTTTATTTTTATTTCAATGTATTACCTAAATTTAAATCATTTTTCCACTCATTTATTTGAAAGCAGATGGAGATCATTCGGGAAATTTGCATCGAGAAGCATATGTGACAATCCTTCATTCCGCCGACGTCTATGTTTGTGGAGCCATAACAGCAGCCCAGAGCATCCGCATGGCGGGGTCCACAAGAGATCTTGTGATACTCGTTGACGAGACCATCAGCGAGTACCACAAGAGTGGGCTCAAATTAGCAGGGTGGAAAATCCGAACCATCCAACGAATACGAAACCCAAAAGCCAAAAAAGATGCGTACAATGAATGGAATTATAGCAAGTTCCGGCTATGGCAACTGACGGACTACGACAAGATCATTTTCATCGACGCGGACTTACTCATACTGCGAAACATCGATTTCCTATTCGCGATGCCACAAATATCCGCAACAGGCAATGACGGCACGCTTTTCAACTCGGGCTTGATGGTGATTGAGCCGTCGAATTGTACGTTCCAACTTTTAATGGGTCACATCAATGATATTGAGTCCTACAATGGTGGGGACCAAGGGTACTTAAATGAAATATTCACATGGTGGCATAGGATTCCAAAGCACATGAACTTTTTGAAGAACTTTTGGATTGGTGACAAAGAAGAAGTGAAACTAAAAAAAACGCGTCTTTTTGGGGCGGACCCGCCGGTGCTTTACGTCCTCCACTACTTGGGAATAAAACCATGGCTATGTTTTCACGACTACGATTGCAACTACAATGTGGATAGTTTACGCAAGTTTGCCAGTGACGTCGCACATGAGCGGTGGTGGAGGGTCCATGACGCGATGCCGAAGCAGCTTCAAGAATTTTGCTTACTCCGATCGAAGCAAAAGGCGCAACTCGAGAACGACCGGAGGCAAGCCGAGAAGGTGAACTACACGGACGCGCATTGGAACATGTCGATTCACGATCCGCGTTCTGATATATGCATCGACAAATCGTGCGCGTTGAAAAATATGGTGCTGCATTGAGGCGAGACGAATTGGATCAATGATAAAAGTTTTAATCCCACACCACCTGCCATTACTAAAAAATCTCTTTCTAGCTATTGAGTTCAAGTTTAAATGGAATGACTTAATATGTACTTATATTTTCTATGCTTAAAGGTGTTCTAGGCTCATTTACTGACCTGGGTACACTAAATTTTGGTTCTCAGAGGTGTTTTGTTGCAAAATTTTGGTTATCTAATAAGAGAAACTGGCCTTGCTTAATCTTTCTCTAGTGGTTTTCTCCAATTTTATTTGAATTCTTGTATTTAACTTTTTACATTGACTTACATGTCATTTATATAGACCCTTTTGCCTAAAGTGACCTCAACCAGCACTAACAAATTTGGGTTGGAAACCTATATACAACCAATATATTATTATTATTATTATTATTATTATTATTATTATTATTATTATTATTATTATTATTATTATTATTATTAACTAAAACTAGATTTTAATAAGGCATCTAGCTAATTCTTTGATTTTCTGCTCATTATTATTATTATTATTATTATTATTATTATTATTATTATTATGGGACAATTAATGTCTATTCCCTTGAAGCTGAGTATGTTTTGCACTTTGTCCACCTTATTTTTTTAATTTTCAAAAATTTCCTTGTCTATTTGTTTTTGTAAAAAATATCTTAGGTTTTTATGTTTTGTACGATGACGGAATTTTAGGAACAAATAAAAGATTTAGACTAATCGTTAATTAAAAAATTATCGAGAGACTTTTCATCGAATGACCCTATTATTATTGTATAAAGTAAATACTTTGGTTGGATCGAACTTAATTTATATGCTTTAGTACATTGTTTTTATAAATCACTACAAATTTTTCGGTACTCTCGTAATGATGTAGGTTTAAATTAATAAATCTTCCCGATTAAACCCTTTATTTACGAGTACAGTTATTAGTATTTTACTTTGTTACTCTTTCAGCCCACATGTCCTCAAAAAATCTCAAAAGTGTCCGAATATGCTTTCAAGTAACAAAAAATAAATTTATACTTGTAGTGTGTGTTTGATTGATAATGAAAAGTTTTCCATGAAAAATAGTTATTTTGACTCATGTTTTACCTTTATGGTAATTTGATTGCGAATACTTTATATAAGAAGAATAGTCATTCACATAATAAGTGTTCCATCTCAAACATCATTCTTAGTGGAAAATATTTATTATTCACCCGCCAAAGAATTGATTTTCATGAAAAATAGAAAAATTAAGACTAAAAATTCATATATTTTTCCACTCATTTTTTGACTTCTCGTCCAATTTAAAAAAAATTCATGGAGTGTCTATGTTTATAATCAAACGCACCATTAGAGTATTAAAATGGAGTTAATACAAATAAAGTTTAATTATTTTTTTTATAACTTAAGACCCAAATAGCTTAATTTTAATTATGTTTTAAAACGCACCTAACTAGTTATTATTTAATCTTCAGTTCTTTTTTTCCAAATAGTTTAATTTTCTTTACTTAATTTTATTTTATGTTGCCTTGTTCTAAGGATGACGATGGAGTAGGAACCTTGGTAAAAGTTATTGGTCATAAATTTGATGGGGTAGTCAAATTAATCAATTAAAGTCTCTATCGTAGCCTTTTTTCAACTCCATTCCTACAAAGAATAAAGAATAACTAGATAAATGATTTCTCTTTTTCTTTATAGAATACTAAATTCAATGAAGGAGCATATTATTAGCAGTTTTCTAACTATCGTTTTTGGAAGTTTTAAACTTAATATCGTCAATAGTTTTAAATTTGTTGTACATTTGTTTCATTTTATTTGAGTTATCCCTTTGTGTAGAAGGTGTATTAAAATTTATCATCATCAACATGAGATAATGTTAAAAAAAATCTTCAATTATCCCCACATCCATTTCGGGATATGAAAACCGGTTAACAACTCAAATTTCTATATTAATAAAATCGTTTTATTAATTTGTCTCGTTTACTAAATATGTCGTTAAATAAGTGCTACAATATTTTTTTTGGTTCCAAAAGATTCTCTCTCTCTCTCTATCTCTCTCTCTCTCTCTCTCTCTCTCTATATATATATATATATATATATATATATAACCAAATGAAAGGAAAAATACCCTTAATGCTAAATAAAACTCTAATACATGTGTCACCTGACGGTAAGCGTAGAAAATATCGGCTAAATTATAGGCACACTCTCTCCCCTTTATGGGCTAAACACCTGGTGACACATGTCCGGTCCGCATTTTTAAATGCGAACTGGTCCGCACAAGACTAGTTCAGTATATATATATATATGTGATGCATTGAGAAAATATGTTTTGAAAGAATCAATTAGAGAATATCATATATAAATAGGGCTTATAAGCTTCCTTGATTGAAAATACGGCATGCAAAAAAATTATATAAAATTATGAGGTAATATTATAACTTGAGATGATTGCGTAATATTTGTAAAACGATAGAAATTTAGATATAAATACTTGGGACCTATCCAATAACAACAAATTCAAGCTTTCAAAATTAAATCAGCAACGTATGTATTTTTTCATATTTTTGTGTAAGGTCATTGTTGAAATATCTTTGTGATGCAAAATAAATAGCGGTGAAAATACTAAAATATCTTTGATAAAAGATTTATTTGACTATAATATATTAGCATGAACGATCACATTCAAGAGTGTAAAAAGCATTTTCTTTTTCTCTAATATATTTTCACATTTGAGACCGAGACTTACTAGGAGTGTCAATTTTAGACAAGAATCGATAAGAGAATATGAAGTTGACTTGAAATATCGTGCTTTTGTCGGAGTCTTATGACACAAAGTCATTTCTTGTATTGTTCATGTCAAAGGTATGACTTGTGTTAGCGGTATAATCGTCTTATTTATCTTTTTACTCGTATTTTTGTGTATTATAGTGTGAAAAAATTATTCGTGTTAGTTGTACCGTATCGTATTTTAAATGGACCGTGTTCGCGTTAAGTAAAAAGTTACAATTTCGAGTTGTGTTGTGTTCATATCTAAAGATGTTTCTCTTGTCATGTTAAAACACGACCCAAAACGAGAAACGACACAACTAATATTTTATGTTTCTCCCGGATGTATATTATTGCATGTTGAGTTGGAGTAAGACTTGAAGTTGTGAGATATTGAATCAACGTGCAATAATATAAATCCAAGCAGTTGATACGAGAGTAAAATATAAAAATAAATTTTAGCAGATTTTATTCCTTAGTAAACAATTGTTTTCAAATATTTTAATGACTCAAAGTCTTGCGCATTCTTATAATTAAAGTCATTTGAGCGAAGTCATGTCGTGTTCGTATAAAAAATTTGACTCTTAAAAGTCCTTTTTATTCGTGTTATAAAAAAATAATAATGGACATTGATCATGTTAAGCAAATATATGCACATAACGGGGAAGAATTTCTAAACAACTATAATTTAAAAAATGTAACATTACACATAAATTAACATAAACAATATGTGCATTCATGGAAATGAGAGGTCAAAGTTAATGAAGGTATACAAACATGTATTAAGGGTTGTGAAAGGTAGAGAAGAGAATGAAAGGAGAACTGTAATGTAACATGCAATCTAACTCTTATACAAATAATATATGTAGATATTTCATTTTAGGTGGAACACCAAAACACCAAAATTTAAACATTTCACTTTTCAACTTCTAAATTAGTATATCAACGAAAAGTTTCTTTCATTATTATATTTTTACGTGGTTTTTTCTAGTACTAATGATTTTATAATTTAAATTTGTTGCATCAATTTTTAAGAATTTATTTTTTGTGAATAGTTTCACAACCCTTAATACCCGTTTGTATACCTTCATTAACTTTGGCCTCTCATTTCCATGAATGCACATATTGTTTATGTTAATTGATGTGTAATGTTACGTTTTTTAAATTATAGTTGTTTAGAAATTCATCCCCGGTATGTGCATATAATTGCTTAACATGATCAATGTCCATTAATATTTTTTATAACACGAATAAAAACGACTTATACGAGTCAAAATTTTGATACGAATACGATATGACTTCGTTCAAATGACTTTAATTATAAGAATGCGCATGACTTTGAGTCATTAAAATATTTGAAAACAATTGTTTACTAAGGAATAAAATCTGCTAAAATTTATTTTTATATTTTACTCTCGTATCGACTGCTTGGATTTATATTATTGCACGTTGAGTAAATATCACACAACTTCAAGTCTTACTCCAACTCAACATGAAATAATATAGATCCAAAAGAAACATAAAATATTAGTTGTGTCGTTTCTCTTTTTGGGTCTGTAACAACCCTCGATTCTGGGAGGCTCATTTTATACTGATTTTACCGCATAAGGTAATTATATAAAATGTGGGGACTGGAGTAAATATTAATTTAATGAATTGAAAGTTAATATTTACTAGATTGATGCATATTTACTGCATGTGAAAGTAAATAACATCAGGTTGCATGTCTGTAGTGTCATGTATTTTAAATGGCCTTTTAGTTTAAATGATTTTGGAACTCGAAATAATTTATAAAATTTTCGGATGCCAGTTTAGAGGGTGTAGTTAGTCTCGGAAGGTGCGAGACAGTCAAAATAAGTGCCATATTGTATTTTTGTGTTTCGGGCACTTTTACCTGGTTTTAGCTTATATGCGTATTTGCGAGTCATTTTAATGTGGTATTAACCATTTAAGTTGGGAGAATTATGTTAAGCCACGATTTTTGGTCTTGCCTCTTATTTCATTCCCTCATTTTATGTCTTAAAACATAGAGAGTAAAGGAGAGAAAGAGAGGGGAAGAGAAAGAATGGAGAAAGAAGAGAAAATGAAGATTGAAGATGGATTGATGCTCCTACTCAAAGAAATCTGATATTCCCTACATCAAGGCAAGTTTTCTACTTGCTAATATGTGATTTAAGATGCATAAATTGTATGATAGTTGTGTATTTACATTTATGGCTTAAATGTAGAATTTGTGGGATTTAAACCCTAGTCTTTATTTATGTTGAAGAAATTATGGGTTTGATGGTTAATAATCATGTAGATTAGTTTGGGGTAGATTTTTGTTGTTGGATGTGTATGAAAAGGAACAGATTTGAAGTTTGGAGGATTTAGGGTTCATAACCCTTCGTAGCCATTTTTGGCAGATTTGCAGGTCCGAATCGATTCGGCCCCTTGGGCGAATCGATTCGCTAAGGGAAATTTGCAGGTCTGCATAACCCGAATCGATTCGGGTTAAGACCGAATCGATTCGGCCAATTGCAGAATGTTGGTTTAGTAGTCCGAACCGATTCTCTTTTGGGCGAATCGATTCGTTTTCCTGCTGTTTTTTAGTTAATTTTATAACTCAATTTCAATCCTTTTCTTTAAATATAGGGACTAGGAACCTTCTTGAATGAAGTAAACTTAGAGTCCTATAGTGTGAGATGAGTTAGATGTCTACCCTACATTAGGAATGGGTTATGTGGGGATTTTTCCGGGGTTAGGCCTATTAATGATAGGGCATTCTTTTCTTCTAGTTAATTATTATAAAACTAGGAGATGTAGTGTTATGTTCGGGAGACCTTAGAAGCTTATTTAAGCTATACTAGTTTTGATGATTTATATTACCGCCCCAAAAGAATGTTGGGAGATTTTAAAAGTTAGATTGAGCTATGTTAACCTTGGTGGTTCATAATAGTACCTTAAAGGTGAGTTTGGAGAATAAATTGAAAGTCATTTCATTCCTTCGAAAGATGATAACCTTGGGGTTCTAAAATAACCTCCTAAAAATGCTTGGAGATAATGAAGAGTTTATTTACTCCTTCGAGGTTGGAGTGTTGATATAAGCTATTGTATGACTATGGATAGTAAGTTAGATTATTTACAAAAGTAAATAATAACGGTTTCGAATAAAATGAAATATATACGTGGAATGGAAATGAAAGGGTAATGGTATTGATATTAGTAAATGATAATTTACTTAATCATGAAACCGGTAAATAATGATTTACTTGATTTTGATATGATAAATAAAATGGCTTAAACACACCTCTCTAAATGACATCATAAGGGAAGTCCGCACGTGAGGTGAAGCCCCTTGGCTAATGAATGCAGGGTGGATATAGTCCTAGGCCATGGGAGCGCTTATTGTTGTATATGTTTCTGCGATGGGTAGGAGATTCCGGGTGTGGTCTTGACTACCCCGCAGGCTCATGGCCGCTTCCCGACGTCTTGCGATATAGGTGCCCAGGTTGTCTAATGATAGGCCCTGGAAGATGATGGTCATTTAGGGGCGCGCACAGTGGGGAAACCCGGACGGGCGGTCTTAGAATTCGTTATATGTATATAAAAATAACAGTCATAATCAAGTGGGACTTGATGTATTTTGATATGCCGTACAGAGCATGATGGAGTGCCACAAAGAGCACATATAAATGCCACAGAGAGCATTTGAAAATGATTATTTTCCTGATAAGGAAAGGATTTTTACAAAAGGTAAAATTGAGATAAAATCTCCTTAAAGAGTAAAAGATTTTGATTATATATATATACTTCCTGCTAAGGAAAAGATATATGAAATAATTGGCACCTTTGGTGAAGTCTTTAGTTTAATGCTTCTTATTTTTGTTCCTGCTTAGCTTATGTTTTTAATTGTATAGGTTGCTTCTTATTTCTCTTTCTTCATGATTTATTATACATAAATGTCATACTCTTTATTCATCTGGTAATCATATAGAACCGGGCCCTGACCTGGTTACATTTCTTGTTGCATATTCATCTTGTCTCTGCTCAGGTACTCCGACGCAAGGATGCCTGATTTGAATTCCTATTCCGATTTTTTCTACGAGTCGTGATGCATTGCAGGTATTACGGGATACATTTGGTATAGACGTTTTCATTTTCATTCTAGTTAAGATCAAGTCTTTTATTCGGGCGAGCGGCCCAAGCTTTTGTAAATGTCTAATGAAATGTAATAAGTAACTTATTGTACTCGTGTATTATTGGTGTATCAGTTTAGTGACCGGTTACCTATTCGGTCTTTTTTTTATCGTATTCTTGTTGTATTATCTATATATGTCTTGGGGTTTCCCTTATCTTTCAGGAATGGGGTTGTTTGTTTTTATTTATTTACTTTCAAATCAAAATTTTTGGCAACCCGTTTTCTGAAATATTGGGTGGTTATCCTGGATACTCTATATTTTTGTTATGATGCTGAGAATGATTCCATCCATGATTCCGTTATATTGGAGTATTGGGCTGGCCACCCCTTATTTTGGTGAGCGGGTTGTCACAGATGGTATCAGAGCATCAGGTTCTAGCGTCCTTAGGAATCTGTGTGGATGCCTTAAGTTTTCAGCGTTGCTCTTGATTTGATGTAAAGCCTTAGGATTAAGATCGTTGATTTCTCTTGTAAGATTTCGTTCTTCTACCATGAGGTAGAATCTATAAAATCTTTTGCGTATTCGTGTGAGAATAATAGGTCGATAGAAGAAGGGCGTTATGGGAAGGTTTGTGGAGAACTGTAAGTTGTGGTCGGGGAGGGGGACCGCTTTAGAGGTCGCTCCCTTTTTGTATCACTTTCTTGTCTTACTATTACGACTGCAAATTTCAGTTGATGTAGTTTCCCAAGTACCGCTAGAAGTAGGAAGTGGTACTAAACTTGAGAATTCACGCGATGTTATATTGAAGTGGAGAAGTGCCCTGTAGTGGAATGGAGGAAAATCCTTCACCCATAGAAGAAGTGTTGTGGTGATGAAAATGTGGTCACTATATTCGTGGGTGCCAGAAGTTTGACCCATAGAGAAGCCCGGTGGATACTTGCAATGGCGAGTTTCTCTGGGATAACTGGAGTGAGGAGAAGGTGGATTCCCGAATGTTCACAAGACGTTCGGTTAAAGACCAATGGCGAATAAGGTGTTGTACGGTTAGGGAGACGAGATCATGCTCCATGAAGTGTTAGGCTCCAAAATAGGTGTTGTTAACACTTCTGATGGAGTAAGAATCGTGAAACCCCATTGGTGGACACCCACCTGGGGAGGTTTCATTGAACTGAGGAAGAGGAGGCCAAGAGCGTGTTCTTTTTTACTGAGAAAGTAAGAGGGACTGCATGGGCAATTATTGTCAGCCAGAGTCGGAATAACGGCTATGATGTGGAGTGTAGAACCACTCATTTTAAACTTCGTTGAGTGGAGAGCAAGGGAAAGAGTAAAGTGCCTGGTTGGGGAGTTGGTGGAGATAATGTTGGTATGTGTAAGGCTCGAATATGGAGTCTGAGAACCATTAGTATTGACCCGGAGTGCTTGGCACAGACTGTGGTGGGAATTCTACCTTATAGGTGGGTAGTGTATATTCCTTAGGATAAGATTTAGTAGTATTGTGTCTACGATAGACTCGGGTGTGTATATTGAGCTTGTAGTAGTATTTACGCTATTATAGAAGGGTAATTACATGAGTTCCGTGGTATGGAAGTTCTATCTTTTCTTCACTCGTTATGAAGCGAGTGATGATGTTTTTATATGTATATGTGTCATATGTGTTACTTGATTTGAGTGTTTCATTGTTTACTTGCATTGGGTGTAGATGCTATGACTTATCTTCACGGCCAACAAAGTTAAGCAGTAATGCATAGGAGGGGTTCCTTGTTTGGATTCCTCTTTTGCGGGATGCTCCACGCGTGAACCTTAAAGACGTTGGGAGTGGAGAGATGTCATATTTCCTTTCTCTTATTTCATGTATAGAATGCTAAGGTAAAGTCTAGAAGTAGAATCTTATTAGTAGAATTGTAAGTTAATTTATCGATCCCGATCATGTGTTTTAGACCGTCATATCTCGAGGACCGACGATGCGAGGTAGTAGTGTAACGGGAGGGTTCCTTGTCTGGATTTCGCTTCGGCGAGACGTCCCACGCATGAACCCGAGCGAATGTCGGAAGTTGAGTAAGGTCTTGGGCACTAGGGATATATTTAGTATTATATGCTTACGATTTAGGTAGGATACATATAGATAGACCTTAGGATTTTTATTTTGATGTACGACCTTGAGGGTAGGTGGTGTTAGTTTAGGATGGTTGTTAGGAGTTGACCACGAATAAGTCGTGGGTTAACTCTAAATAGGGATTAGATCCCTAGGAACGAGATTTATGGGGTCTCGAGAGGTTTGGTAGGTTCGGCCGAAGGATATGAGGCATTTCTTAGAGATAATGTTACGTTGGTAACTTCATTTCCGGGGAGTCAATAAGGACGGGTGGATCCTCACTCCTGAGCCATGATTGTAAGCTCGAGAGTGAGTTTAATGAGTAAGTTCTGCCAGGATTGTGGAGTAATAATACTAGGGCATAGACTCACTGTTTATGCGTCGCACAAGCTTAAACTTGTGGAAAGTAATATCCCGTGCTTGAATTAAGATTCATCGTGGTAGTGATCACCTTAAATAGATAAGGCACTACATCCTGGGCAGGAAATTTGGTCCTTCTCGTAAGCAACAAGTTGTTGCAATATGTTGTGGGAGGAATCGAGTTGGTGCTCGGGGTTTAGAAGAACTAGTGATTGGATATTTTCTCATTCGCTAAGGAAATGCGATTGGGCTAGTGGACGTGTCGAGTAGAGAACTCGTCAGAGATAATGGTAATGGCATGGAAGGCCAAGTAGAATGAGCATGAATAGGAAGACTCGGTAGTAAGAGCGTGTCTGTCTGTGATTGACCATTTCACCTACTCGTGTAAAGAGAGTAGTAGTGGAACGAGGAAGGGTATTCATAGACGCCTGAATGGAACTACCGGCATCGAACTGGTCATGATCCCATTTGAGAAAATGGTTAATCGTTTGATCAGACTATTGCATTCCCGGCCATTATGGACGGACTACTTGTAGAAGAGTATGCCCCGTTCTCGATGGAGGAATAGTAAAACCGTGGGAGGTGCCTATTATAATAGGGTGGACCGAAACTAGATATTCGTGTCGAAGGTTTAGTAAAAGTTTTCGCGAAGTAATGGGAACCGTATGCAAATGGCGTATATCCTACCACCCTAAAGTGGATGGATGAAATGGAGGAAATTTACTTATGCCGAAAGGCACATTACGAACGTGCGCCTTAGTATACATAGCAGATGGGAGCAGTAATGGTATGGATGGAGATTTTCTTGCAATTATTAGGTTTTGGAGTGGTCTTATGGATCATTTCCTAAGGCATGGTATCGTGAGTGGCCTAACGCGGTCAGTTGAGTAATTTGTATGCTCGTTGGATGGAGCCAATGGGTAATATGTTCCTTGGACTTGGAGTGGTCTCGGAACATTTCTTTAGAGATTTGGCTTTTAAGCCTTACGCCTTGATGAGATACGTCGATGCGGGGGATAGCTGAGTAGCATTGGGGGCTAAGCCACTTAGAGTCGGTATGGGTGCCCCGAGGTGTGATGTAACATAATTCTGAAGATTAGGCTAATTGTGCCGAGTCATGTGGGCATCGTGTTCCACCGTAGGAAGCTAGAATCGATGGTTAGTGAAGAGCGCCTTGTGCTGCTAGACTAGAGAAAAAAAGATGATTGACTGAGATCGACAGGGTCGACCTTAGTCTGAGTCCATTTGGGTCGTTGCAATAACGAGGAGTTTGTTTAGGATGGTAGAATCCTAGTTTAGAGTAGTATACCCTTATCAGATTTGGGTATGCCCGAATTTTGGGGGCAAAATTCCCTCTTAAGGGGGGGAGTATGTAACAACCCTCGATTCTGGGAGGCTCATTTTATACTGATTTTACCGCATACGGTAATTATATAAAATGTGGGGACTGGAGTAAATATTAATTTAATGAATTGAAAGTTAATATTTACTAGATTGATGCATATTTACTGCATGTGAATGTAAATAACATCAGGTTGCATGTCTGTAGTGTCATGTATTTTAAATGGCCTTTTAGTTTAAATGATTTTGGAACTCGAAATAATTTATAAAATTTTCGGATGCCAGTTTAGAGGGTGTAGTTAGTCTCGGAAGGTGCGAGACAGTCAAAATAAGTGCCATATTGTATTTTTGTGTTTCGGGCACTTTTACCTGGTTTTAGCTCATATGCGTATTTGCGAGTCATTTTAATGTGGTATTAACCATTTAAGTTGGGAGAATTATGTTAAGCCATGATTTTTGGTCTTGCCTCTTATTTCATTCCCTCATTTTATGTCTTAAAACATAGAGAGTAAAGGAGAGAAAGAGAGGGGAAGAGAAAGAATGGAGAAAGAAGAGAAAATGAAGATTGAAGATGGATTGATGCTCCTACTCAAAGAAATATGATATTCCCTACATCAAGGCAAGTTTTCTACTTGCTAATATGTGATTTAAGATGCATAAATTGTATGATAGTTGTGTATTTACATTTATGGCTTAAATGTAGAATTTGTGGGATTTAAACCCTAGTCTTGATTTATGTTGAAGAAATTGTGGGTTTTGATGGTTAATAACCATGTAGATTAGTTTGGGGTAGATTTTTGTTGTTGGATGTGTATGAAAAGGAAGAGATTTGAAGTTTGGAGGATTTAGGGTTCATAACCCTTCGTAGCCATTTTTGGCAGATTTGCAGGTCCGAATCGATTCGGCCCCTTGGGTGAATCGATTCGCTAAGGGAAATTGGCAGGTCTGCATAACCCGAATCGATTCGGGTTAAGACCGAATCGATTCGGACAATTGCAGAATGTTGGTTTAGTAGTCCGAACCGATTCGTCGATTCGTTTTCCTATTGTTTTTGAGTTAATTTTATAACTCAATTTCAATCCGTTTCTTTAAATATAGGGACTAGGAACCTTCTTGAATAAAGTAAACTTAGAGTCCTAGAGTGTGAGATGAGTTAGATGTCTACCCTACATTAGGAATGGGTTATGTGGGGATTTTTCCAGGGTTAGGCCTATTAATGATAGGGCATTCTTTTCTTCTAGTTAATTATTATAAAACTAGGAGATGTA
The DNA here is from genome assembly GCA_949130495.1 of Sambucus nigra. Taxonomy (NCBI): domain Eukaryota; kingdom Viridiplantae; phylum Streptophyta; class Magnoliopsida; order Dipsacales; family Adoxaceae; genus Sambucus; species Sambucus nigra. The sequence continues at coordinate 98,307,497 of OX422215.1, read as the reverse complement.
GTGTTATGTTCGGGAGACCTTAGAAGCTTATTTAAGCTATACTAGTTTTGATGATTTATATTACCGCCCCAAAAGAATGTTGGGATATTTTAAAACTTAGATTGAGCTATGTTAACCTTGGTGGTTCATAATAGTACCTTAAAGGTGAGTTTGGAGAATAAATTGAAAGTCATTTCATTCCTTCGAAAGATGATAACCTTGGGGTTCTAAAATAACCTCCTAAAAATGCTTGGAGATAATGAAGAGTTTATTTACTCCTTTGAGGTTGGAGTGTTGATATAAGCTATCGTATGACTATGGATAGTAAGTTAGATTATTCACAAAAGTAAATAATAACGGTTTCGAATAAAATGAAATATATACGTGGAATGGAAATGAAAGGGTAATGGTATTGATATTAGTAAATGATAATTTACTTAATCATGAAACCGGTAAATAATGATTTAGTTGATTTTGATATGATAAATAAAATGGCTTAAACACACCTCTCTAAATGACATCATAAGGGAAGTCCGCACGTGAGGTGAAGCCCCCTAGCTAATGAATGCAGGGTGGATATAGTCCTAGGCCATGGGAGCGCTTATTGTTGTATATGTTTCTGCGATGGGTAGGAGATTCCGGGTGTGGTCTTGACTACCCCGCAGGTTCATGGCCGCTTCCCGACGTCTTGCGATATAGGTGCCCAGGTTGTCTAATGATAGGCCCTGGAAGATGATGCTCATTTAGGGGCGCGCATAGTGGGGAAACCCGGACGGGCGGTCTTAGAATTCGTTATATGTATATAAAAATAACAGTTCATAATCAAGTGGGACTTGATGTATTTTGATATGCCGTACAGAGTATGATGGAGTGCCACAAAGAGCACATATAAATGCCACAGAGAGCATTTGAAAATGATTATTTTCCTGATAAGGAAAGGATTTTTACAAAAGGTAAAATTGAGATAAAATCTCCTTAAAGAGTAAAAGATTTTGATTATATATATATACTTCCTGCTAAGGAAAAGATATATGAAATAATTGGCACCTTTGGTGAAGTCTTTAGGTTAATGCTTCTTATTTTTGTTCCTGCTTAGCTTATGTTTTAAATTGTATAGGTTGCTTCTTATTTCTCTTTCTTCACGATTTATTATACATAAATGTCATACTCTTTATTCATCTGGTAATCATATAGAACCGGGCCCTGACCTGGTTACATTTCCTGTTTCATATTCATCTTGTCTCTGCTCAGGTACTCCGCCGCAAGGATGCCTGATTTGAATTCCTATTCCGATGTTTTCGACGTGCCGTGACGCATTGCGGGTATTACGGGATACATTTGGTATAGACGTTTTCATTTTCATTCTAGTTAAGATCAAGTATTTTATTCGGGCGAGAGGCCTAAGCTTTTGTAAATGTCTAATGAAATGTAATAAGTAACTTATTGTACTCGTGTATTATTGGTGTATCAGTTTAGTGACCGGTTACCTATTCGATCTTTTTTTTATCGTATTCTTGTTGTATTATATATATATGTCTTGGGGTTTCCCTTATCTTTCAGGAATGGGGTTGTTTGTTTTTATTTATTTACTTTCAAATCAAAATTTTTGGTAACCCGTTTTCTGAAATATTGGGTGGTTATCCTGGATACTCTATATTTTTGTTATGATGCTGAGAATGATTCCATCCATGATTCCGTTATATTGGAGTATTGGGCTGGCCACCCCTTATTTTGGTGAGCGGGTTGTCACAGGGTCGTGTTTTAATATGACAAGAGAAACATCTTTAGATATGAACACAACACAACTCGAAATTGTAATTTTTTTACTTAACGTGAACACGGTCCATTTAAAATAGGATACGGTACAACTAACATGAATAATTTTTTCACACTATAATACACAAAAATACGAATAAAAAGATAAATAAGACGATTATACCGCTAACACAAGTCATAACTTTCACATGAACAATACAAGAAATGACTTTTTGTCATAAGACTCCTACAAAAGCATGATATTTCAAGTCAACTTCAAATTCTCTTATCGATTCATGTCTAAAATTGACACTCCTAGTAAGTCTCAGTCTCAAATGTGAAAATATATTAGAGAAAAAGATAATGTTTTTTACAGTCTAGAATGTGTTCGTTCATGCCAATATATTATAGTCAAATAAATCTTTTATCAAAGATATTTTAGTATTTGCATCGCTATTTATTTAGCGTAACAAAGATATTTCAGCAATGACCTTACACAAAAATATGAAAAAATACATACGTTGCTGATTTAATTTTGAAACCTTGAATTTGTTGTTATTGGATAGGTCCCAGGTATCTATATCTAAATTTCTATCATTTTACAAATATTACGCAATCATCACAAGTTATAATATTACCTCATAATTTTATATAATTTTTTTGCATCCCGTATTTTCAATCAAGGAAGCTTATAAGTCCTATTTATATATGATATTCTTTAATTGATCCTTTCAAAACATATTTTCTCAATACGTCATATATATATATACACACACACACACAGTACTACTCTTGTGCGGACCAGTTCGCATTTAAAAATGCAGACCGGACATGTGTCACCAGGTGGTTAGCCCAGAAAGGGGAGAGAGTGTGCCTATAATTTCTACGCTTACCGTCAGGTGACAAATGTATTAGAGTTTTATTTAGCATTAAGGGTGTTTTAATATTTTTACTTTCATTTTGTTATTAGGTAGTTGTAGTAGGACATATATATACATTAAGGGTGTTTTAATATTTTTCCTTTCATTTTGTTATTAGGTAGTTGTAGTAGGACATATATATATATATATATATATATATATATATATATATATATATATATATATATATATATATATATATATATATATATATACAGAGAGAGAGAGAGAGAGAGAGGGAGAGAGAGACATAGGGAATCTTTTGGAACCAAAAAAAATATAGTAGCACTTATTTAACGACATATTTAGTAAACGAGACAAATTAATAAAAAAAAATATTAATATAGAAATTTGAGTTGTTAACCAGTTTTCATATCCCGAAATGGATGTGGGGAATAATTGATGATTTTTTTTAACATTATCTCATGTTGATGATGACAAATTTTAATACACCTTCTACACAAAGGGATAACTCAAATAAAATGAAACAAATGTACAACAAATTTCATACTATTGACGATATTAAGTTTAAAACTTCCAAAAACGATAGTTAGAAAACTGCTAATAATATCCTCCTTCAATGAATTTAGTATTCTAGAAAGAAAAAGAGAAAACATTTATCTAGTTATTGTTTATTCTTTGTAGGAATGGAGTTGAAAAAAGGCAACGATAGAGACTTTAATTGATTAATTTGACTACCCCATCAAATCTATGACCAATAACTTTTACCAAGGTTCCTACTCCATCGCCATCCTTACAACAAGGCTACATAAAATAAAATTAAGTAAAGAAAATTAAACTCTTTGGAAAAAAAAGGGAAGAATAAACAATAACTAGTTAGGTGCGTTTTAAAAAATAATTAAAATTAAGCTCTTTGGGTCTTAAGTTATAAAAAAAATGATTAAAGTGTATTGGTATTAACTCCATTTTAATACTCTAATGGTGCGTTTGATTATAAACATAGACACTGCATGAAAAAAAATTTAATTGGATGAGAAGTTGAAAAATGAGTGGAAAAATATATTAATTTTTAGTCTTAATTTATCTATTTTTCATGAAAATTAATTCTTTGGCGGGTGAATAATAAATATTTTCAACTAAAAATGATGTTTGAGATGGAACACTTATTATGTGAGTGATTGTTCTTCTTATTTAAAGTATTCGCAATCAAATTACCATAAAGGTAAAACATGAGTCAAAATAAATATTTTTCATCGAAACTTTTCATTGTCAACCAAACACACACTAAAAGTATAAAAAAAAATTTGTTACATGAAAGCATATTCGAACACTTTTGAGATTTTTTGATGACATGTGGGCTGAAAGAGTAACAAAGTAAAATACCAATAACCGTACTCATAAATAAAAGGTTTAATCGGGAAGATTTATTAATTTAAACCTACATCATTACGAGAGTACCGAAAAATTCGTAGTGATTTATAAAAAGTAGTGAACTTGGATTCCTCCAACGTTGACATTCTCTGGCAGTATTATCTTGGGGCCTAAGCATTTAATTTAAATGGTTGGACATAAGCTCCCAAAACTCTAAAAACAATGTTCTAAAGCATATAAATTAAGTTTGATCCAACCAAATTATTTACTTTATACAATAATAATAGGGTCATTCGATGAAAAGTCTCTCGATAATTTTTTAATTAATGATTAGTCTAAATCTTTTATTTGTTTTGAAAATTCCGTCATCGTACAAAACACAAAAACCTATGAAATTTTTTACAAAAACAAATATACAAGGGAATTTTTGAAAATTAAAAAATAAGGTGGACAAAGTGCAAAATATACTGAGCTTCTAGGGGCTAAACATTAATTGTTCCATAATAATAATAATGATCAGAAAATCACAGAATTACCTAGATGCCCTATTAAAATCTAGTTTTAGTTAAAGCAATAAAATATGTTCGTAGCGCGCACACAGACACACACACACACACACACACACACACACATATATATATATATATATATATATATATATATATATATATATATATATATATATATATATATTCTATGTATTGGTTGTATATAGGTTTCCAACCCAAATTTGCTAGTGCTGGTTGAGGTCACTTTAGGCAAAAGGGTCTACATAAATGACACGTAAGTCAATGTAAAAAGTTAAATACAAGAATTCAAATAAAATTGGAAAAAACCACTAGAGAAAGATTAAGCAAGGCCAGTTTCTCTTATTAGATAACCAAAATTTTGCAACAAAACACCTCTGAGAACCAAAATCTAGTGTACCCAGGTCAGTAAATGAGCCTAGAACACCTTTAAGCATAGAAAATATAAGTACATATTAAATCATTCCATTTACACTTGAACTCAATAGCTAGAAAGTGATTTTTTAGTAATGGCAGGTGGTGTGGGATTAAAACTTTTATCATTGGTCCAATTCGTCTCGCCCCAATGATGCAACATATTTTTCCACGCGCACGATTTGTCGATGCATATATCCAAACGTGGATCGTGAATCGACATGTTCCAATGCGCGTCCGTGTAGTTCACCTTCTCGGCTTGCCTCCGGTCGAACTCGAGTCGCGCCTTTTGATTCGATCGGAGTAAGCAAAATTGTTGAAACTGCTTCGGCATCGCGTCGTGGACCCTCCACCACCGCTCATGCGCGACGTCACTGGAAAAGTTGCGTAAAATATCCACATTGTAGTTGCAATCGTAGTCGCGAAAACATCGCCATGTTTTTAATCCCAAGTAGTGCAGGGCGTAAAGCACCGACGGGTCCGCCCCAAAAAGACGCGATTTTTTAGTTTCACTTCTTCTTTGTCACCAATCCAAAAGTTCTTCAAAAAGTTCATGTGCTTGGGAATCCTATGCCACCATGTGAATATTTCATTTAAGTACCCTTGGTCCCCACCATTGTAGGAATCAATCTCATTGATGTGACCCATTAAAAGTTGGAACGTACAATTCGACAGCTCAATCACCATCACGCCTGAGTTAAGAAGCGTGTCGTCATTGCCTGTTGCGGATATTTGTGGCATCGTGAATAGGAAATCGATGTTTCGCAGTATGAGTAAGTTCGCGTCGATGAAAATGATCTTGTCATAATTCGTCAGTTGCCATAGCCGGAACTTGCTATAATTCCATTCGTTGTAAGCGTCTTTTTTGGCCTTTGGGATTCGTATTCGTTGGATGGTTCGGATTTTCCACCCTGCTACCTCGAGCCCACTCTTGTGGTACTCGCTGATGGTCTCGTCAACGAGTATCACAAGGTCTCTTGTGGACCCCGCCATGCGGATGCTCTGGGCTACTGCTATGGCTCCACAAACATAGACGTCGGCAAAATGAAGGATTGTCGCATATGCTTCTCGACGCAAATTTCCGGAATGATCTCCATCTGCTTTCAAATAAATGAGTAGAAAAAGGATTTAAATTTAGGTAATACATTGAAATAAAAATAAAAAATAAATCGTTTTTATTTATGAAGGGAGAAATTATGAAAATATCTCATGATTGCTAATATCACGTATAAATAATATATTTAGCCTACAACAGAACAGAACAACCAAAACTTCCCAATATAAACAAATACATAAAAAAAGCCTGATTTTGAATTTGGCACCAATTATATTTACTTACATGGTTTGATCCCCTAAGTTTTCACTACTTGACATTTAACCCCCAAATTGACTTCTGGGTACATAGTTGTTAATACTTTCTCAACAATTTTTGGGAATCGCAAAAAGGTCCCTTTTGCGTCCAAAGACGAACAAGTGAAAACTTTTGGGGCTAAACTAAGTGGATTAAAATAAGTTTTTTTACATAACCCCCGTGACAATAGAAGATTTAGATATAACCCCCTTAGAAGTTCATGAACTGGATTTCTTTATCCCCTATTCATAAATCCGACACTTTTTGAGAATCTCCAAAAAGTCCCTTTTGCGTCGAAAGGTGAACAAGCGAAAACTTTGGGGGCTAAATAAGATAAATAAAAATAAGTTTTTTTTTATTTAACCCCATTAATACAATTGCAGATTTAGACACAACCCCCCTAGAAGTTCAAAAATTACACTTAAAACAAATATATTTCGCATCATACAATCATAAAATGCAAAATAAAAAACCTATACTTTTGTCAGCATGGGGTAAATCCAACTTTTGAAATTCCAACGGTGTGTCTAAACGTGCTCTTATCTCAAGGGGGGTAAGAAAAAATTAAGAACACTTTTTGAGAATCGCAAATAAGTCCCTTTTGCATCCAAAGACGAGCAAGTTAAACCTTTTTGGGCTAAACTAAGTAGATTAAAATAAGTTTTTCAATACATAACCCTTGTGACAATAGAAGATTTAGAGATAACACCCTTAGAAGTTAAAAAATTAGACTTTTTTTATCCTCTATTGATAAATTCGACATTTTTTAGAATCTCAAAAATGTCCCATGTGCGTCCAAAGAAGTAAAACTGAAAACTTTAGGGACTAAACCATGTAAATAAAAAAAAAAGGGTTTTATTTAACCCCCCCTGTGGCAATAGCATTTTTTGACATAACCCCCATGTAACACCCCACTTAAAATAATAACGGGTGGCCAGCCCTATACTATATTAAATCAGGAATTTCAGATGGTCCAGTCTCAACATCAACTGTCGGTACTATATAATATAGGACTAACTACCCGATATCATATAAGCGAGATGTTAAATAAATTAAAACATGCAACATAACACAACCCAACACTACAAAATTTCTAATAAATAAGAGAGATGCAAGAAAGAACTAGGATAAACGAAATGCTATATTAAAACAAAATAAATAACTACAACTGAATGTACGAAAGTAGACCCGAATAAGCTGTCGGGTCACAGCTAATACAATAACTGGAATGGAATAAATATAAATATCTACAAATATCCCTTGGGTACAAACCCGATATACAACATGAATCCTTACCTAGAATTTTAAAGAAGTAAGAAGCGGCTACAAAATACATCCCGCAACAGTCCGCATCTGTCCCGGCTCCCAAGACTCTGGACAGAAGGTCATCCGGCATCCATGCGGTAGGATACCTGTAATAATATATATATATAGGCAGGAGAGAAAAGTAAACGGGTCAGAGCCCCAAATTATGAAAATATTTAGCAAGTGTGTTAACCGTGCATAATAAATACCGGTGCACTTTATTTCATAATTAAAGTGAGACCGCACTCTCGTGGAACCCCAACTCACCTCTCATCTAAAGGCGCGCCCTATTCCCGTCCTCAAATTTTAGTTAAATTACCCCCATTGATTTTAGGACAACCTAACTTATCAGGCCTAGCCTATATCCACGAGAGCTACCCTCCCGTCATAATCTAAGGATCCACCCATTTCTAAACCCACTAGATTATGATTACAACAATTATGCCATAATAGGCTTAGTGAATTCCTATTTATAATATCACGAATTAAAATATCATAATTCTTAAAACCTTACCCCTATATATATATATATATATATATATATACATATATAGGCTAAAGTATAAGAATTAATATCCTTAATATCATGTACATGGAATATTGGCAAAACTTCTCTCTAGCCTCAAAATTGTACTACGTTTTGTGCGTGGGGAGTCTCGCAAAGCGAAATCCAAACAAGGAACCGCCCCGTTACACTACTCCTGACAAGGTCAAGACCAGAGATCCGAGATGCCACAAAGGGAATTACTTCTCTCAAATCTTTACATGGCATTGCGTTTCGTGCGTGAGGTGTCTCGCAAAGCGAAATCCAAACAAGGAACCACCTCGTTACACTACTCATGGGCAATGTCGATCCTAGAGATCCATAATCCTTAGCATATAATTTAATACTACCATTACTACTAAACTATAAACTACCAAATAAAGAAAGAAAGAAAAGAAAAAAAGAAAACAAATGAAATATAATAAAAGAATCTCCAATAATATCCTTGGGATGATGTAACCGAATTATACCTTATGTGCGATACATCAACCCCCATCAATCTAGTACACCATAATCATCTAAGATGTACTTTACTAAAATTCTATATCCTTTCCTCTATAGGATATATAAATATATATATATATATATATATATATAGGCATTTTATTCTCACCATATATATATACATACCATCATACAATCCCATGACCCTGTATACATACCATATATGATGTACCAAGGCCATGCACAAATAAATACCCGGCTATATATAGCGCCGATAAAACTGCATCATTGCTATCATCTTCCCAGTGCCCGGCTCACGTAGCAATACTGGGGCCACCATGGTGGGACTAAACGACACCCATCTCGTGGTAAACTCATGCACACGACGTCCCGGGAAGCGGTCATAGCTCCAAACCGGCAATGAGACGAAACATACCCACCACGTCTCATCCCAAAATAAATATATATATATCATATAATAACACACGGGACGACTATGACCTGGGGAATATCCACACCCTGCTTTTCTAGCCAGGATGCTCACCCTCTACGCGCGCAACTTCCCAATGATAGCATGAGCGGGGTATGCTTAACCAAATAAGTATAAATATATCATTCACATGCATAATATATATAATCCATATGATCCAATCATATGATCAAATAATAAACCATCATATACGGTTTAAATATCCATATCATGTATGACCACAACATAAATATATCCATATAGTCATATCTATATAGATACATAAATATACATATATTCACATAATCCATATATCTATATATATATATATATATATATATATATATATATATATATATATATATATATATATATATATATATATAATTCTCGTTCATGAGAATAAGATATATATATACCCGGCTATAAGTATACTTAATCCTCATTATACAAGCCGTCACCACAATTCCTTTAATTTACCTCGATATGTGAATATAATCCCATACTTGAAACATATTCAATCATTTTCCTATGATGAATAGTCTCCCAAAACCGTATGTATATATTTATACCTATATATTCAACATTAGGGCTATCACCCAAGAGTTTGCGTAGGAATCCATCACTACACATTTCATCTATGTCTGAGAGTACATTAGAGAATCTAGTAATCATTTTGACTATTGGTATTCACATAACTAATAGTCTATATGCCCCAAGTTCAATCTTATCTTCATCAAGAAATCCCCTTGCTTTCGATTTCGACTACGGTTCCATCACTTTTGTTAATCTCCTAGTTTAAGATCTCTCGGATTTATTTCTTATATTTTATCATCACTAAGGGTGTGCAACTACACTCTTCCATTTTTCCCCAAATCGTATCTTAAAGATATCCTATCCTTATAAGGATTTGACATAAAAGTTGGCCTAGAATTTCACAACATACCCTCACCATTCTATCTAAGAGTTCTTAGCCACACATCACATCTATACTTACTTTTAATCCATAATTAGGATCCTAAATCCCAAAAGGTTTCCCCAAAATCTCCATACACATCTCCAAATACATACATGGATACACTCTTCCCAAATTACCCTAAGGAGTCCCCAAATTTCTAATGTGTGAGAAACTTCTTATATGTGTCCAAGACCATATCTCTTACATCATTAGAGAAGGCCCCAAATCAATAAACCCAACCAAAAAGGGTTTGGAATCACTATGGAGAAAAACACCTCAAAATACCCTGTTTCCGAATCGATTCGGCCCTATTCCGAATCGATTCGGCCTAGCGAATCGATTCGGCCTCCAAGGCGAATCGATTCGGGTCCAAAGACCTGGGCTTCTTCCACAGGCTGAATCGATTCGGCTTGGGTCCGAATCGATTCGGTCAATGCAGACCTGCCAATATCCCTAAACCGAATCGATTCGCTTAAGGGGGCGAATCGATTCGGGCCTGCAAATTTTGAAGGGGTCTTCTTCTTCATCAAAACCCACGAATTCTAAACCCTAAATTTTTCATTCTAACCCCCAAACCTTCATCAAATCATGATTTTAAGCCCATTAATCAACCCAAAGTTGATCCCAACCATTTCTATTCCATTTAATCCATATTTAAACATTGATTTCAAGATTAAACCTAAAAATCTAGGTTTTGATGTTAATACCCAAAAATCCATTTCTTTACCCCACACATTATGAAATAAAATACAAAAATAGCTATTTAGCAAGATTAAACACTTGCCTCAGATTTGTAGAGGTTGGATCGTCCTCGATGTCGCGGTTGGGCCGGGAATCTCCAAGATTTCTTCCTCTCTGTCCTCTTTTTTTCTTCTTTCTCTCTTCTTCTCTCTCTAGGGCTTTTTCTCTCTTTCTCTCAAATGAGAAATGGCTTCATCCGTAAGCCTCCAAATCCTTTAAAACAAAATCCCAATTTTAAATGTTAATACACAATTTAAATGACTCGTTTACTCCAATTCGAGCCAAAATAACTTAAAAACATTCCGGAGCCAAAATAAAACCCAATGACAGTCATTTTGACTATTTCGACCCTTCCAGGATCGATGGTACCCTCAAAAATATCATCCGGAATACTTTAAAAATTATTCTCTATTTTTGGGCCTATATTCCCAAATTTTGAAATTCTCCAATTCAATTCAATTTTATTTTCCCAAAATTTAATTTCTCCATCTCAAAATTCTTGGGGTGTTACATTCTTCCCCCCTTACAAAAATTTCATCCACGAAATTTAAGATGAGCCTAGGACATCAATATCATCTAGTCCTTACATCAATCCTCAAGATCACTATGCCGATCCTTTCTAGTTCTCACGTCGAGCTATATAGATCCTTACCAATCCTTAAAATAAACTAGCTACCTAGGGCGCCCATAGATCCTGTACCCGAGTTTCCACTCATAAAATCATAATCAGGCTCCATTAGCCTCAAATTGTAAGATAAACCTCGGTAATATAATCTATAACAATATACTAAATATATAAAAGTTTGAAAATTCCCAATGGTTGAACTCTCCTCAATTCCTGACGCTAGCTATCTTCGTACGGGGGAGGTCTCGTAAGCGAAATCCAAACAAGGAACCCTCCCAATACACTACTGTGTAGCTAGGTCGGGGATTGAGATTAGTTGAACCAGGGTTAAGGTTTTATAAAAAGAAAGATTTCCATATTTTAGATATTGCCCGAGGTCCTATGCAACAATACTATATAAATCAATCCCGCGTCTTTCGACACGCCAAGAAAACACCTTATGTTTAAAACACAAGGCATCAACGAATACAATACTCTAGCCAATACCTAGTTCTCAAAACTAGCACAACTATGAGCTAAACTATCCGCTCCACGGAATCTACCAAACTCTGAACCTCTCAGTTATGAAGTTCCTCTACATCACATCAACACTGTTATATAAAAATAAATTCTTCCCTCATAGGGATACTAAAACTTCCCTATTATTTTGTTACAAAAAGGTGTATCATCTCCAAAGACGCCATACCAAGGCCACACTTGCTCACTTCCTCCTTTAGGAAAAATTTCCATACACCCTAGTGGTGTAGCAGCTAGTTACTCATCACACCTCACACGCGACGTTCCCAATATCGCACAAAGCGTAACTTAAACCCAAATAAAGGTATTCTACCTTATAGTTCCATAACCCAATGGTTTCCCCTCGTCCTTGAATCTCAACTCAGGGTCCTCAACTTCTTCCAGGACAAATCATTATCCCTAAGCCTATTTCTTCATAAGAGAAACATCTTTCTCTGAACCCTTCCTAACCATATTGAAGGGCAAGGCGCGATTGCAACTTCCGAAAACTCCCTCCGTCCTACACAACGAAACTGAGTTTCCAAAGGCATTCCCCCTCATCCTAGAAGGCGATACTCCTAATATTGGGACAACTCCACCCACCTCACCTCGGTAAGAGTCACCAACATTAGGTTTCCCAACAAAGGTTAATAGATCCTCAATCTAAACCTCCCAAGAACTACACTACATGCCTCTCCTCGGGTTTACCTTACTAGGACAAAGATTCGTAATTCGAGTAAATTTCCTTCCTTACTCAACTGCCGATAAATCACCTCGAACCACTGCTAGAAATCTCCTCAATAACTCCTCTGAAATTGGGGAAAACAAATACCCCCGATTACAGCGTACCCAAAATATACTATGGGTATTGTACTTCTAATCCTATCCTTTCCTAGACAACAAAAATCTAGGCGACGTCTGAAACGAAACAAGAGCAACTGTTATCAGAACGCCAATCAAGTGAATATACTTCACAGAAGAAAACAACACAGTGAACACAACAGTCCTATTTATAGGGATTTATGTCAAGAATGTTAACGGAAGAATCCATAACTCGTACAGATCCTAAAGACTCTAGAACCTGACTCTCTGATACCATCTGTAACACCCCGCTTAAAATAATAACGGGTGGCCAGCCCTATACTATATTAAATTAGGAATTTCAGATGGTCCAGTCTCAACATCAACTGTCGGTACTATATAATATAGGACTAACTACCCGATATCATATAAGCGAGATGTTAAATAAATTAAAACATGCAACATAACACAACCCAACACTACAAAATTTCTAATAAATAAGAGAGATGCAAGAAAGAACTAGGATAAACGAAGTGCTATATTAAAACAAAATAAATAACTACAACTGAATGTACGAAAGTAGACCCGAATAAGCTGTCGGGTCACAGCTAATACAATAACTGGAATGGAATAAATATAAATATCTACAAATATCCCTTGGGTACAAACCCGATATACAACATGAATCCTTACCTAGAATTTTAAAGAAGTAAGAAGCGGCTACAAAATACATCCCGCAACAGTCCGCATCTGTCACGGCTCCCAAGACTTTGGACAGAAGGTCATCCGGCATCCATGCGGTAGGATACCTGTAATAATATATATATACAGGCAGGAGAGAAAAGTAAACGGGTCAGATCCCCGAATTATGAAAATATTTAGCAAGTGTGTTAACCGTGCATAATAAATACTGGTGCACTTTATTTCATAATTAAAGTGAGACCGCACTCTCGTGGAACCCCAACTCACCTCTCATCTAAAGGCGCGCCCTATTCGCGTCCTCAAATTTTAGTTAAATTACCCCCATTGATTTTAGGACAACCTAACTTATCAGGCCTAGCCTATATCCACGAGAGCTACCCTCCCGTCATAATCTAAGGATCCACCCATTTCTAAACCCACTAGATTATGATTACAACAATTATGCCATAATAGGCTTAGTGAATTCCTATTTATAATATCACGAATTAAAATATCATAATTCTTAAAACCTTACCCCTATATACATATATATATATATATATATATATATATATATATATATATATATACATATATAGGCTAAAGTATAAGAATTAATATCCTTAATATCATGTACATGGAATATTGGCAAAACTTCTCTCTAGCCTCAAAATTGTAATACGTTTCGTGTGTGGGGAGTCTCGCAAAGCGAAATCCAAACAAGGAACCGCCCCGTTACACTACTCCTGACAAGGTCAAGACCAGAGATCCGAGATGCCACAAAGGGAATTACTTCTCTCAAATCTCGACATGGCATTGCGTTTCGTGCGTGAGGTGTCTCGCAAAGCGAAATCCAAACAAGGAACCACCTCGTTACACTACTCCTGGGCAATGTCGATCCTAGAGATCCATAATCCTTAGCATATAATTTAATACTACCATTACTACTAAACTATAAACTACCAAAGAAAGAAAGAAAGAAAAGAAAAAAAGAAAACAAATGAAATAAAATAAAAGAATCTCCAATAATATCCTTGGGATTATGTAACCGAATTATACCTTATGTGCGATACATCAACCCCCATCAATCTATTACACCATAATCATCTAAGATGTACTTTACTAAAATTCTATATCCTTTCCTCTATAGGATATATAAATATATATATATAGGTATTTTATTCTCACCATATATATATATACATACCATCATACAATCCCATGACCCTGTATACATACCATATATGATGTAGCAAGGCCATGCACAAATAAATACCCGGCTATATATAGCGCCGATAAAACTGCATCATTGCTATCATCTTCCCAGTGCCCGGCTCACGTAGCAATACTGGGGCCACCATGGTGGGACTAAACGACACCCATATCGTGGTAAACTCATGCACACGACGTCCCGGGAAGCGGTCATAGCTCCAAACCGGCAATGAGACGAAACATACCCACCACGTCTCATCCCAAAATAAATATATATATATATCATATAATAACACACGGGACGACTATGACCTGGGGAATATCCACACCCTGTTTTTCTAGCCAGGATGCTCACCCTCTACGCGCGCAACTTCCCAATGATAGCATGAGCGGGGTATGCTTAACCAAATAAGTATATATATATCATTCACATGCATAATATATATAATCCATATGATCCAATCATATGATCAAATAATAAACCATCATATACGGTTTAAATATCCATATCATGTATGACCACAACATAAATATATCCATATAGTCATATCTATATAGATACATAAATATACATATATTCACATAATCCATATATCTATATATATATATATATATATATATATATATATATATATATAATTCTCGTTCATAAGAATAAGATATATATATACCCGACTATAAGTATACATAATCCTCATTATACAAGCCGTCACCACAATTCCTTTAATTTACCTCGATATGTGAATATAATCCCATACTTGAAACATATTCAATCATTTTCCTATGATGAATAGTCTCCCAAAACCGTATGTATATATTTATACCTATATATTCAACATTAGGGCTATCACCCAAGAGTTTGCGTAGGAATCCATCACTACACATTTCATCTATGTTTGAGAGTAAATTAGAGAATCTAGTAATCATTTTGACTATTGGTATGCACATAACTAATAGTCTATAAGCCCCAAGTTCAATCTTATCTTCATCAAGAAATCCCCTTGCTTTCGATTTCGACTACGGTTCCATCACTTTTGTGAATCTCCTAGTTTAAGATCTCTCGGATTTATTTCTTAAATTTTATCATCACTAAGGGTGTGCAACTACACTCTTCCATTTTTCCCCAAATCGTATCTTAAAGATATCCTATCCTTATAAGGATTTGACATAAAAGTTGGCCTAGAATTTCACAACATACCCTCACCATTCTATCTAAGAGTTCTTAGCCTCACATCACATCTATACTTACTTTTAATCCATAATTAGGATCCTAAATTCCAAAAGGTTTCCCCAAAATCTCCATACACAACTCCAAATACATACATGGATACACTCTTCCCAAATTACCCTAAGGACTCCCCAAAATTCTAATGTGTGAGAAACTTCTTATATGTCTCCAAGAGGATATCTCTTACATCATTAGAGAAGGCCCCAAATCAACCAAAAAGGGTTTGGAATCACTATGGAGAAAAACACCTCAAAATACCCTGTTTCGGAATCGATTCGGCCCTATTCCGAATCGATTCAGACTAGCGAATCGATTCGGCCTCCAAGGCGAATCGATTCGGGTCCAAAGACCTGGGCTTCTGCCACAGGCCGAATCGATTCGTCTTGGGTCCGAATCGATTCGGTCAATGCAGACCTGCCAATATCCCTAAACCGAATCGATTCGCTTAAGGGGGCGAATCGATTCGGGCCTACAAATTTTGAAGGGGTCTTCTTCTTCAAAACCCACGAATTCTAAACCCTAAATTTTTCATTCTAACCCCCAAACCTTCATCAAATCATGATTTTAAGACCATTAATCAACCCAAAGTTGATCCCAACCATTTCTATAACATTAAATCCATATTTAAACATTGATTTCAAGCTTAAACCTAAAAATCTAGGTTTTGATGTTAATACCCAAAAATCCATTTCTTTACCCCACACATTATGAAATAAAATACACAAATAGCTATTTAGCAAGATTAAACACTTGCCTCAGATTTGTAGAGGTTGGATCGTCCTCGATGTCGCGGTTGGGCCGGGAATCTCCAAGATTTCTTCCTCTCTCTCCTCTTTTCTTCTTCTTTCTCTCTTCTTCTCTCTCTAGGGCTTTTTCTCTCTTTCTCTCAAATGAGAAATGGCTTCATCCGTAAGCCTCCAAATCCTTTAAAACAAAATCCCAATTTTAAATGTTAATACACAATTTAAATGACTCGTTTACTCCAATTCGAGCCAAAATAACTTAAAAACATTCCGGAGCCGAAATAAAACCCAATGACAGTCATTTTGACTATTTCGACCCTTCCAGGATCGATGGTACCCTCAAAAATATCATCCGGAATACTTTAAAAATTATTCTCTATTTTTGGGCCTATATTCCCAAATTTTGAAATTCTCCAATTCAATTCAATTTTATTTTCCGAAAATTTAATTTCTCAATCTCAAAAGTCTTGGGGTGTTACACCCCCCCCCCCCCCCCCCACCAGTTCAAAAAGTAAACTTAACAAATGAATTTCCTTTATAAAATCATAAAATACAAAATAAAAACCAATATTTCGGTCAGGAGGGGGTAAATCCAACTTTTGAAATAACAGTGGTTTATCTAAACATGCTATTATTGCAAGGGGGTAAGTATAAAAAAAAACTAACAATAAATCCTACTCTATTTGAGAATCGTAAAAAGTGCCTTTTTCGTCCAAAGGCGAACACGTGAAAACTTTTGGGGCTAAACTAAATAGATTAAAATTAGTTTTTTACATAATTCCTGTGGCAATAGCAAATTTAGACATAACCCCCCTAGAAGTTCAAAAATTAGACTTCTTTATCCCCTATTGATAAATTCGACACTTTTTGAGAATCTCAAAAAAGTCCCTTTTGAGTCTAAAGGCGACCAAATGAAAACTTTGGGACAAAACCATGTAAATAAAAATAAGGGTTTTTAATTTAACCGCATGACAATAGCAGATTAAAACATAACACCGTAGAAGTTCAAAAATTATACTTAATTTCCCCCTAATTTCATTTTCAACAAGGGTAAAGCTAACTATTGAAATTCTAGGAGTGTGTCCAAAAGTGTTACTATCAAAGGGGGTGGTAAATACGGGTTTTTGATTTAACCTCGTGACAACAACAGATTTAGACATAACTCCCCTAGAAGTTAAAAAATTAGACTTATTTTCCCCCTAATTTCACTTTCAACAAGGGGCTAAATCTAACTTTCGAAATTCGAGGGGTGCATCTAAATGTGTTATTGTCAAAGGGTGTGGGTAAAAAAAATAGGTATTTTTTATTTAACGCCCCTGTGGCAATAACAAATTTAGACATAACCCCCTAGAAGTTCAAAAATTAGACTTATTTTCCCCCTAATTTCACTTTCAACGGGGGGTAAATCTAACTGTCGAAATTCCAGGGGTGTGTCTAAATGTGTTATCAAAGGGGGCGGGTAAAAAAACTAAAAATAAATACGGGTCAAAAGTCAAAATTACCCTTAAAAAGCATTAAAACTAACCTTTAACTTTGAGTGGCAATGCAAGTTCACATGAACCAATAGGCAGCGTAAATTTCTCACTCAACACATCCAAATTTGGCTTATACAACCAGAAATTACCCTCCTTCCCAACTAGCTCCTTGCAAGTGAACAAATTTGGTATAGGAAAACACTTTGTAACAAACATCAAATGCACATTATAATTCCTCTTATCCGAAGCAGCTAAATTAGCAGCTGAAATTTGGAAATGCAACTGAGCCACGTCTCGAGACCAATTCGCCTCGTTCCTACACGGGAGTTTAACCACAATTAAATCAATCCGTTTTTTAGGAACTTCGATTTTTGTAAAATACGAACACGTGGTAACTTCGTCTTCTTCTTCTTCGTCGATCCACTCGGGGTACAAAGTGTCCCACGTCACATTTTTTTGGCGTAGTCTATTTGGAGAACAATGTGATTGGCATGAGGCAAAATATTTTTCCAATTGTTGATTTCGTTCGCGTTGAAGTTTAACAATCCGATGCTTTGGATTTTGTTTATGTCGGGTATTTTTTACACGACGGCTGGAACTTTGTCCCACTCGACGGTTATTTCGGATGCGTAACAAGGGTCCGATTCTCCCCATTGCCACCTGTTCACAAAATGTTACCTGCATTAAGTTATGAATAATTAATAGTCATTTTTTACGAGTTGGTATTTGCAAAAACGTTGTTGTCCGTATTTGGTTGGATAATGCATAGTTACTTACACGTGGGATGTAGGCTTAAGTACGCCAAGGACTAGTGATAATTTTTGCAAGAAACCCCCTAAAGATGATTTGATGCAAGAAACTCCCTTGAAAACAATGTTGCGAATTCGCTTAAAAGTCCTTAAAACGGGGTATTTGTGACAAAATGCATAGTTCAGGGGGAGAGTTTCAAAATAACTCCCCTGAAACAATGCCAGCGTGATAAGAAAATCCCCCCCCCCCCCCCCCCCCCCCCCCGTGTTGGTAAAGTGTCGCTGAAAAGTCCTTTTCAATAGGATATTGGCAACAAAATGCAAATTTCAAGAAGGAGGTGAGGACATTCATGGGGTTATTTTAAATATATTATTTTGCAAGAAACCCCCTGAATATTTTTATGCAAGATTATCCCCCCCAAATAAAGCATTTTATAACAAAATTCCTTCTGTGTTGCAAAAAACGTCGTTGAATAGTCTTCTAAACAGGGTATTTGCAACAAAATGAGGACATTCAGGGGGTTATTTGAAAAATTTTATTTTGCCAGAAACCCACTGAACTATTTTTATGGAAGAAAATACCCCTGAAACAATGAATTTTATTACATATTCCCCCTACGTTGCTTAAAAGCGTCGCTGAAAAATCCTTAAACAGGATATTTGTAACAAAATGCATAGTTCAAGGCGGATATGTGGACATTCGAGGGGTTATTTGCAAAATATTTCTTTGCAAGAAACCCCTTGAACTATTTTTATGCAAGAAGCTCCCCTGAAACAATGCATTTGTTACAAATTCCCCCTCTGTGTTTCTAAAAATATTCCTTAAAACAAGGCATTTGCAACAAAATTCCTAGTTGAAGGAGGAGATGTGGACATTGAGGGGGTTATTTGCAAAATTTAAATTTTTTTGGGTTCTTTGCACTTTAGCCAATAGAATGCAGTTTCAAGAATAGTTTCATATTGAACATACCTACCCACCCCCCACCAAGAAATTATATAAATAAACATGTAATAACCTCAAAAAAATTAAATAAATAAACGGGTAATATGTTATCTAAAATGTGGGCCATATCAATACCAAACCAAACATTATAAAATGTGGTCCAATTAGGATTAGCTCACAAAGTTCATATTAGTTGAACAACTTCTTAATAGTAGAGTAACTAATCAAATGATTTAACAACTCAGATCTTATAATGCTGCTAAGATAGTGATATTTATATTAATTTTATTCATTTATGCACACAAAAATACGTAAACATGCGTACCTATACGTAAATTGCTAAATTGCTAGGATATTAGGTTTTTTTAGCAACTATATATGTGAATATAGAATGAGTCTTTCTAACATGCCTAAACAACAGATATATGCCTAAACAACAAATTTTTTCAAAGAAATTCGGCAACCCACAAAATATTTTTATAAAATTCTACCATATATAATGGGTGAATTGCGATTGAACATATATGTGCATTTTGGCCGTCAATTTTTTTTAATGTTTGAATATTTAGATGAAGTGTGTCAATAATCTTCATCAATAAACTCTTACTTACTTTTAAAAAGTAAATATATGTTTATACTGACGCAGGATTTCGACGCATTTTGTGACACTGTGTTTGCATTGCATCGCGTATGCATCTATTCAATGATTATCATTTCGGACACCAATCAATGCAGAAATCACACCTCATTACGTCGTACAAAATGTGTCGAAAATATGTGTCAGCGTAAAATACATGACATGCAATAAGGAGTAGAACTTACCTAGAAATAGGTTGCGAAACAGGGTCATGGTGACAACCAGCTGGGGAGTAGAAAAGGGTTATGAAAGTGACAAGAATTATGGTAAGTAGAACAAATTTCAAAGGTTTAAGCTTGCATTTTGAGGTTTTCTCATGGTCATGTCTTAGGGTATCAAAGGGTTTCTCCACATCTTTAATTTTACTCCTTTGGAGCTGCCTTTGGTTCACATCTTCACTGAAAAATGTCAAAAGGGGTGTCAAAGCAACATTAGTATTAGTAATTTAATTAAAATCTAGATTTGAAGCATATAATTTTTATCATCTTTTATGCTATGCGAACAAAATAATTACGTAAGTAATTTTAGGGGAACACAGTTTGCTGACAACGTTTGATTAACAGAATGATGTGCATAATTGGATTGGTTAATCTGACTTTTTACCAATAAGAATCCATCAATGCAAACAGAAAATTGTATCCCTATAGAATTATTATATAGAGAATGGAGGGTTACAATATTTTCATAATAATATTTTCATTATTGGTAAAATGTCACCTCCAACTAATCATCAAATGACAAGGGAGTGGATCCAAAAAAATTTAAAGACTTAAGACAAACTAAAATAATATCATGATCCATAGATGACGTTGATAAAAATATATATATTTTTCTAAATTTTCCCTTTTGAGATAATGTCATCGATATCCTTGTGGTCCATCATCTCGTTTGTACATTATGCATCGACGGGCTTGTACCTTACGCATACGGGGTATATCTAATTTTTAAACATCTAAGAGGGTATCTCAATATACATTTATCTCTGGTGTTAAAAAAACAATTAGAAAATGGATTTCAAAACACAAAAATAAAGTAAAAAAAAATTAAGTTAGGATAAATAAATATAAAAGTAAAATTAAATAAACTTACATTGATCTTTGTCTAGTCGCCATGGGACTTGGAGAATTACCAATTTGTGCCTCTCGTTACCATATGTAAGTAAACATATGATCTACAAACAATATATTAACAAATTCGTTATATATAAAGATAAGAACATGAAAGGTTTTTTACCTAGAAGTACTATATTATAGTGAGAAAAAAATGAAGAGCCGTTTTACTTGGAAAAAATTGCAAAATATAGAGAAAAATAATAATAATATTGTAATTAATATAATTACGAACAACCCATTTGAGAGTTTATTGATAATTTTAAATTTTACAATTTTTTACCTAAAACATGTCACAGTTATAGGGAAAAATATATAAGATAGGTGATGTTGATGACAAAATATATGTATGATATTTTCACTTTTTTATGCTTGATATTTCATGCCTTCATGGATGCATGAAATATCATGCTAAAAGGTAAAATATCATACATATCAAATCTCTACTATTGTATATACTGTACTACTATTACACTATTATACAACTAATATACTATTATAGTATTATTTTTTAAGTACATGCTATTAAGTTATTTTTTTATTAAATTATTTTTAATTTTTTTAAAAAAAAATTGTTTTTTTTAAGGCGGGTAATTATGGATTGGGTATTATTACGGGGGCAAATTTATCGCCGTGCGCTCGGCAGGGGCATCCGCTAATATATATATATAGAGAGAGAGAGGCCCTCTCATGTAAGGACTCCTTATGGTGCAGACCCCGGTACATACCATTTATTTAAAATAGTAAAAAAATAAATTTTTTGATGAAACTTCATGGATATGATCTCCATGGTGGGAAGATCATCTCTAATTTTTTTCGTCAAAAAATTCAAGAAAAAACCCGTTGAGATGAGGTGATATGTAAAAAAATGGTATAAATATCCATTTTTGACCGTTGAAATGTTGGTGATCATCTCACCAACTTTTTGATTGAATTTTTGGGTGAAACTACATGGATATAATCTTGATAGTGAGATGATCATATCCATGAAGTTTGATAAAAACATTCAATCAATAAAATGGCTGGCGCCGACCCAACATTTCAACGGTTGAAAATGCATATTTATACCATTTTTTTACATATCACCTCAATTCAACGGTGTTTTTATTGAATTTCTGGACAAAAAAAATTGGAGATGGTATTCTCAATATGGAGATCATATCCATAGAGTTTCATCAAAAAATTCATTTTTTTACTATTTTATAAAAATGGTATGTACCGGGGTCTGTATCATAAGGAGTCCTTACAGGAGACTTTATGTATATATATATATATATATATATATATATATATATATATATATATATATATATATATATATATATATATATATATATATACACAGAGAGAGAGAGAAAGAGAGAGAGAATGAATTACCTTATCTTTGATGAAGAAATGTGGGAACTTAGTTTGAAGGAAAATGATGGAGAATAAGGACGGTAGAGAAGGGAATGAAAGGAGAGCCAATATATTGTAATGTAACGTGCAATCCAACTCTTCTACAAATAATATATATAGATATTTCATTTTAGGTGGAACACCAAAAACACCAAAATTTAAACATTTCACTTTTCAACTTCTAATTTAGTGTATCAACGAAAAGTTTATTTCATTATTATATTTTTACGTGGTTTTTTCTAGTCCTAATGAATTTATACTTTAAATTTGTTGCATTAATTTTTAAGAATTTATTTTTTGTGAATAGTTTCACAACCCTTAATACCTGTTTGTATACCTTTATTAACTTTGACCTCTCATTTCCAAGAATGAACATATTGTTTATGTTAATTTACGTGTAATGTTACGGTTTTTAAATTATAGTTGTTTAGAAATTCTTCCCCGTTATGTGCATATATTTGCTGAACATGATCAATGTCCTTTATTATTTCTTTTATAACACGAATAAAAACGACTTATAAGAGTCAAAATTTTGATACGAACACGACATGACTTCGCTCAAATGACTTTAATTATAAGAATGCGCATGACTTTGAGTCATTAAAATATTTGAAAATAATTGTTTACTAAGGAATAAAATCTGCAAAAATTTTTTTTATATTTTACTCTCGTATCAACTGCTGGGATTTATATTATTGCACGTTGATTCAATATCTCACAACCTCAAGTCTTAATCCAACTTAACATGCAATAATATAGATCCGGGAGAAACATAAAGTATTAGTTGTGTCGTTTCTCTTTTAGGGTCGTGTTTTAACATGACAAGAGAAACATCTTTAGATATGAACACAACACAACTCGAAATTGTAACTTTTTACTTAACGCGAACACGGTCCATTTAAAATACGATACGGTACAACTAACACGAATAATATTTTCACACTATAATACACAAAAATACGAGTAAAAAGATAAAAAAGACAATTATACCGCTAACTCAAGTCATAACTTTCACATGAACAATACAAGAAATGACTTTGTGTCATAAGACTCCGACAAAAGCATGATATTTCAAGTCAACTTCATATTCTCTTATCGATTCATGTCTAAAATTGACACTCCTAGTAAGTCTCAGTGTCAAATGTGAAAATATATTAGAGAAAAAGATAATGTTTTTTACACTCTAGAATGTGATCGTTCATGCTAATATATT